>JAOTAZ010000009.1:6304009-6326542 GCA_025629785.1 Erythroxylum oxycarpum | reverse complement strand
CTCACTTTCTTTCTTTATTTCTTGATTTTCCACTCCCATTTCAATCAACCAATTCTCTTAAACTTTCATAACCCATACAAATCGACTCAAATATTGAAGTCATCAAAACTAAACAATTCTTTTCTCGTAAATTTTTTCTTAATTTCATCAAATTTTCTTAAATTCATAAATTTTTTTCACCAATTTCTTTCTCATTTAAATTCATTTTAATATTTCTAATTTTTACCAAAAGTTCGGGGTCCAACACTTTAGTCTCTCTCTCTCTCTCTCTCACACACACACACTCACACACAAACCACTTCGCCTTCCTCTTCTAGTGTTTGCACTCCCTCCTACTACTCCTTCACCACACCGCTTTGCTACCCAACTTTATCGCCTGCTTGCCACCACCCTTTTTGCTTCTTCGTCACCCACCCACCAAGTTAAAGTTCCTTAGTTGTATTTTGGTTTTGAATCTTTTGATTAAATATTGAATTTGTGAAATATTGGAATTTCTAGGATTTTTATTGTTTGGGGATGCTTTCGTATACTTACACAATAACATACATGGGTATGTATGTGGCTGTGTCAGTGACTGTGTGAAGTGAAGTTTCTTTAAGAACTTACACAGTCACAAATATGCCCTTGTAAGTATGATTAAGTGACACGAATGGTTATATACACGTTAGTGTAAGTGATTGTATAAGTATGCTAAAAAACTTCCCAATAACTTACATGGTGCACGAAAACACATAAACACATTTATGTTGTGTAATATGATCTCAATAACTTACACGGTCACACACATATGATAAACTTTAAATCTATGATTATGACTTATGTTCTCCTATTCTCTCTCATGTTTATGAATTACCAATTATGAATATGAATAACATAAATATTTATATGTTGATTGTTTCAAATGGATAAGCATATTTCTTTAATGGAAAGTTGTAATTCAGTATTGGAGATGGAAGTGGAAACTTCGAATCTAGTACCAAGTGAAGATAGAAGTCCAGGCCAATTGAAAAATGAAGTATATAATCACTTCAATAAGAATAAATCAAAGTTCTATTTATTGTTAGGCTTGTTGAGCAAATTCAAGGTCACTTTAACCCAAATATGTTTAATGTTATAATAATGTGTTCTACTTAACTAAATTTATGTGATATGGATGAGCAAACTCATGATCAGTTGAATTCAGAGGCAGGATTTAGAATGAAATATAAGATATGTTTTGGTAAGAGTTGTCACCTAACAGATCTAGGAGCCATATAAAATGTGATTGATAAAGTTGTTATTTACCTAATTTAAGTTTAGTTAGTTTGTTGAGCAAACTCAAGATCAACTATATATAAATGGGATCCTAACCCACTAGAAAGATTAATCATTTTGAATAGTAATGAGGGCTATTATTTTGAATAAAATAATGGGAATAACCAAATACATGATTAAAGTCCTAATCTCGTTTGGTAGCTATGACATATAATTAATTACTTGCTTTTTTCTTACATTTATATTTTGTTTTGAGTGGAATTTACCTTTACTAGTATAGTTGATACTAAGATAGTGAACCAAATTTCTTGGACAGAGGATGTGTTTACGAAAAGTTGTCAAAGTTAGATAGAAAATTGTATGCCTATTATGTTATTTCTCTATAATCATTGTTCAGGATTCAATGAAAAAGTTTTAGAGATATGTCAAAATCATATAGGTAAAAAAATGTATTGATATTTTAAGTTGACTAATGTCTCATAAACTTTGATGACAACATACAAGATGTATGTCAACACCATGATAGCAAGATGCAAGACGTTGTATATAGTATAGCTAAAAGGTATAATACCTTGTTGAAATTTGATCGTGGTTTTTTCGATGTGTGTAAGTTTTAACTAATTAACCACGATGATTAACAAGTGCGCGAGTCATTTGCGTAGTACTTAAGGTGTCGATCTCACAAAGGGGAATAATCTAGTCCTAAAATCTAACGACAACACAATTCACAGAAATTCAAAAGATAACAAAACTAAAACAAGAATTCAATTCAATCACGCAAATCAATTAAATAATCAATCACGAAAATATTAACAATTTAGCAGTTGCAACATACTCAAGAATTAATCTAAAGGAACCATCAATTGACAGAAAGGAAAATTTAACCAATCTTTAACACTAACCTAATTGAATATGAATTACTGGATTATTGGTTCTAGACGATTCTATGGTTGATTACTCTCTCTCGAGTTATAACCATTAACCCTAATTTATAAACCCTATTCAGATTATGAAAGTTGCAATTTCTCAGTTAACAACCTATCCAAAACCCTAATGAGATCTGAAGTTGTCTAAGAAACTATTGGAAACCTATATAGGATCTCTCTTTGTAGAATTTCTCAATTTGATTAATTTCTCGTTCTATTAAATCACCTAACTATTATTAGCTCAATTTAATTATTTTTTATTCGATTCACCCTCTCAATTTATTACCAAATTATGCAATCATAGAAATCAATCACAATAAATCTAATAAACATAAAAACAATCAGATTTCATTAAATCAAATATAAAAACCTAAAGGTGAGTTTAGAATATCTCAACATTCACAAATCCTATCATCGAATTGTTATTCCCAAATTCTATACAATAATAAAAATGGAAAATAATAGGAAATACAAAATTGAATGGAGACGAGAGGTAGCGACGTCGAAAAACTCCTGATCCGGGTAGCACGTCGAGTCGACTTCTTCTTCACTTCTCTATTCCTTCTTCTCTTTCTTAATCTCTCGATGAACTCTCTCTAGGGTTTCTCTAAAAAGTGGACAATGCAAAAGCTCCCTCATCCTCTTTGTCTCATTCTTTAAATATCTTTTGTGTTCTAGGCAGACCTAGGATTTTTTCAGGGTCTAAAAGGTCTAAAAAATCCCTCAAAACTTGACATTTTTTAGTGTCTGTGTGTTTGCCTGACGTAGGCCACGATCGTGGGCCATATCCGAGCCTTCTGTCATGATCGTGGCAAGCAGGCCATAACCATGGGCCATGTCATAGGCTTCTGTCACGATTGTGGTATATAGGCCACGATCGTGGGCCATTGTTTTGGCTCGAATATTTCTGAAACTCCTCCATTTTTCGTTGTTGATCCTGAAACACTAACAAATACGTCAAGATACCTAATAAATATAATAATTAAGCTTAAAGATTCGTAGTAACCCATAAAAACACTTAAACATAAATAATTAACAAACTAACACAATTCTGACCTAAACGCATACTAAATGATTGAATTAATAATTAAATACATATTAAAATAAACCCTGAAATATGATGCAATTCACACTTATCAACATTTCTATCCTTAAACGTTTGCTTGTCCTCAAGCAAACAAATAACAAACACACAAAATCTTACAACACACAATGTAGTAATGAGACAATGGCTTCAACTTTATGAAATAAATTTAATTTAAAACACAATCATTCGAGTTATATCAAATCATTAACATGCAAAATCTACGTCTTGGGGCTTGAACTAAATATGCATATTAATCTAGACTCAAGTGTTAAATTATTTATCCTTTTCAATTGCACACACACATTAATAATTCTTTGGCCATTCAAACTTTGTAACTACTACTAAGAACGTTTTCACGAAAAGTCAAGCTATTACAAGTTCGGTAGGTTTTTTATTTAAAAAATTTATTTATTTATTTATTTACTTGTTGTGAACATGGACTTAGGCAACCATTGGTGATGAATGTCGATCCAGTTACTCAACTAAGTCATGTTCTTTGTTAAACTGCTTGGTTGAAACTTTATTATAGCTTTTTGACACGAAGGCACACATTTGTGATGCATGTGGATCCGATTACTTAGCTACATCACGTTGTCAACTAGCTACTAGCTCTATCCACAACTTGAAGGCCAACTAAATAGTAATTTATTTAAAATTAACAAACACGATTTTTTATTGCCTACCTTGTTGCTTTAGCTACTCGTTTCCATGAAAAAATACTAGCAAAGCTACTTAAGTCAAAAGGCCTCAATTTATGAATGAACGTAACAATTGAGAGGGTAACAATTAACACTAAATCCTAATCAAGCTGCATATTTAGCCAAAGACCCCAATTCACTAATTTTGCAAGCTAATGATTCTTCACAACCTAATAGACTATGTTCAAAAGTAAATCAATTTCAATCCATCTAAGCTATTGACACATTCACACGATTCACAAAATGTAGCCTAACAAACTATCATATAATATGAAAAATTTACATTTAAAATAAAACACATAACCCTCCCCACACTTGAACGACACACTGCTCTCAATGTGAGAAGGGGGACAAACAAACACATATGGAAAGAAGAAACATGAATTAAAGTGAAACAAAAATAAAAAAAGACTAAATTTAAAAACAAAGGGGGTTAGAACAAAGCCTTATGGTGATAGAGCCGGGGATGGTGTTAAGGGTGGCAGTTGGATGCACTAAGTTTCGAAATAATGATGGATACGACGTATATCCCGACTCTAACATCTTTGTGTTCGTGCCATCTCCTTCATTCTTTTGAAGTTCTCCGCGAGTGTATTTGTAATTACTTTGGTGTTTACGAAGATTGTATCAAGCACTTTCTTCCAGCCTGGTTCTTTTGTTTCTTCTTCTTCCTCGGACTCCTCACTGATCGAATCCTCTTCTTGTTGTTGTTGAGCATTTGAACTCGCTTGACTAGTCCTGCCCTTGACGTGTGTCTTAGCACTAATATCCCGAAGTTTTAAATTATGAGATTTCAGGATTTTAGCTCGCCATAGATGTTGATGGTTCATGAATTCAAGATGGTAGTTTGTGAGTTCGTTGCACTTAACTCCATAGTAATTAGCTATGGCCAAAACCAAGTAACCCATTCCTAAGTTATTACTCCTCTTTTTAATAGTAGCAATAGTTGCGTTAAAGATATAGGTAGTCGTGCAAACTGGGATGCTACAATCCATGCACCATAACATGAAAAGTTCTTTCATCAAACAATTGTTGATTTTCATTTTGTCAAAAACAGTTTGACATATGAATTTGTGCAGCAACAAGTGTTCATGGCTCCTAATGATGTTATGTGCATTTTTAGCATCAAAACGCTCTAACCCAGTTAGTTCAGTCCAGTAGGGGGTGACACAAAAATCATCATGCTGATTCACTACAGACGACCTTGGGAAACTATAAATTTCATACAAAGTTTCATAATCAAGTCCATAAGGTTGTCCCTGCAACCTAAACCACAATTCCCTAGGTTTTTTGGATTCGAACTAAAAGGATGTAAAGAATTCTAAGGTAAGTTCTTCGTAAATTGGGAATTGAAATTAGATGAACTGTCCCCATTGAACTCTCTCTGCTAAACTTTCGACCTTGTTTCTCAATTTTAATCTATCTAAAGTTTCAAAATGAAAATACTTTGGAACCATAATTTGCTTATTGCTAAGAGAATGAAAGCGAGTACCTTCCTCATCTGAGAAGATCAGGAAAGGTGCTTCGTAATTAGCTGTCCTGTTCCTTTTCCCTCATCCCAAGAATTAGTTTCGCCTCGCTAATTGATCGCATTTTTCTGTTTGCTTAATGCACTGCATACTGGCTTGCGAATAGGTAGAGGTTGTAAGAGACTGGAAATTTGAAATTTGGGTAGAGAGAAGTGAGAGTGTTTAGAGGTTTAAAGCTTAGAGAGATAAAGTAAAAATGAAAGTAAGTGAAAAAGTGAAATTAGAAATGAATATATAGGTGATTGGAGGGTAAAATGGTAAAAATTGAAAATGACATTCACGTGTCCCTTTTTTACCCTACCGTAAGCCATGATTGTGGCTTAGAATTTTTCCACCAATTTTTTATTTTTTATCTTCCTTTTTTTTCCTTCTCTACTTTCCGAAGTCACTTGTTAACTTTTAAAGGCCCTTTTACCTCTCTTTGCTTACTTCATCGATCATCAAATTCATGTTTAAGTCTTATGCCTTTCTGATTTTATTTGGAAACGAAATAACCTAACTACAGAATTCAAACTTTTTAAAAACGATCAAAGGAAATAACATTCCATGCGTTGCCTCCCATGCAACGCTTCTTTTAATGTCGATAGCTTGATGCTCTTCTTTTGCTCACAGTGGTTCAAATGAATTGTGCAAAGGTAGTGTAGTCATTGATCTTACAATTTCCACATGAGCTACTATGCCCTAGATTCCACTTTCCTTGTGATTCTCCTTCCTTCGCCTTCTTCTTCGCGATCGTTTCTTTATGAATGCATTCCCATGATCCTCAATATCTTCCCATTGTCCTCAAGGTTCGGTTTCCTTGATAGTAGTTGGAGATAAAGAAGAACTATTGTCTTTCTTCAACATTTTGAAGTTTATTTGATGCTTGCCAACCATCAGAGTTAGTTCACCGCATCAACGTCAATTATGGAGCTAGCAGTGACCAAGAATTGTTAGCTAAGGACCATAGAGGTTTGCATATCTTCTTCAATATCTAGTTTATAGAAGTCTATGGGAAAGATAAATTTATAAGTTTGTACTTGCACATCTTTAATAACCTCTTTCGATTGATGAACTATTCTGTCGGCCGTCTTTACTAGCATCTTTGTGGGTTCTAACTCTCCTAACCCTAACTTTTAACTAAAGGTATAGGGCATCATATGGATACTCGCTCCTGAATATGTGAATGTACTATCTATATTGACTCTATTGATGTAACATCCCGTCCCCATATTAAGGGCGAGGACCCGAATTTCAGTACATGAGAGCTCAAAGAGAGATTAAGAAAATGCATTTTCTTGCTCATGCATCATGTTAGCATATATGCACATAAATACTGAATGTTTTCGCACAAAAAGTGATACATGCATTCATTGACAACTTCTGGGTATAATTGAGATCATATGAGGTTAGAAAAGAGATGACAAGAAATTAAGTTATGATATAGAGTAACCAAGTGTTCTTGAAGTGTAAGCTTATGAATAAGCTAGACATATAAAAAGGGTAAAGATTGAAAGGAGCATTTAGATTGATCATGTACAAATGAAGTGTAAGTCTAAGTTCAATGAGACATATATGAATTTTGAAATGGGAATGAGCTTATAATGTGTTCTAGAACATACCTGGGATTGTCATTAAGCATGCATTGTACATAGCCTATATAACTATTTGAGCATAAATGAGTCTTGTAACGGGTGTGAACTGTGTATTGCATAAATTTTGGTGTGCAAGTTAAAGATCTGCATATGAGCGTTCTAGAATTCGGAACCAAATGCTATTTGGAGCGTACTGTGAGTAGACCGAGATGGTATCACTTTATTATTTCTTATTTGAAATTCTGTACTTTATGAATATTGAATGATTATGTAGATATGATTGTGTATGTTGGTTTTCGGATAGGAGGTCCGATGATTGTGATATTTGGTTTGAATATTGAAGTGCTATTGAATGTGAATTGGATGAATTATGTGTACCTATGTGATTGTTAAATGTGCTAGGAATGTGTATTTGCATGTGAATTAAAGTGTGGATTCTCAACTTTAATGTTGAAAGTTGGTCTAAAGTCCGATGATATGTGAAACAGACTGAATGGGCTAGGCAATTATGAGTGATGTATTCCATGGCATGAATACATAAAATATAATGGCAGTTGTGACCAGAGTAGCCAACGATCAAAGCTACAAGCTCAACGTGTGAAAAAAGCCTCGAGCTTAAAATTGATTCAGAGCCTCAGGCTCAACGTTTAATGAGCCCTATATGGGATAGTTATCAATGAGCCCCATATCCACTAGATATGGGACAGTTCAGGCACTCGATCACAACAAAGTAACAAATAGAAAGTGAGTTTTATGTGCATTGCATATGCATAATATGAAGGATTAAGCGTATTGAATGTGAAATAATATGATTATGTGAAATAAAGTGAGATATGTGAATTATGTGTTATGTGATTGGGTGAGCCATCGATGATGGTCGCCAACTAAGTTCGGCAAAACTCACCAAAAATTTACAAATATTTTTCATGATTCAAAAGAATACCCCGTTAGGCCAACAAGAGTATACCTATAGTATTCAAGTGAAGGATAGAGGTCGGGATCAGTTCGTGTTTGCATTTGTGTTTTCCTTATTTTGTATTAAATTCTATATTTCGCTTCTTTTTTGTATAACTTTGTGTTTTGAAATGACTCAAATGTTTTGTATTTATGAAGGGGCTCGAATGGCTATTGAAAATTGTGTTAATTGAAAATGATTATGAATGGTCGTGAGCGCAATTTAAGTATCGATTTTAATATTTATTGTGTTGTGATTTCAAAAAAAAAGTATACCGATTTTTGATTGATTGAGTTCTCTAGCACATCACCCTCGCGAGGCATAGACTCGGATATCATCATAGATGTTAGGTTCGGGTCATTGTAGGAGTGGGGAGCTACAAATAGTCATCAATAATGATGATAAATACTTTTCACCGCCCTATTATAAAACATAAAATGGACCACTTATAATAGTGTGTATTAATTCAAGTAATTTAGTACTTCTTATGGTTGAATTCTTAGATATGTGTTTGGTTTGTTTAGCTTTAATGAAATCCATACACACATTTCAATCAGTAAAATCTAGTTGACGTAAGATTTCACTTTTCACTAACCTCATCACCCTTTCTCTAGATATATGACCTAACCTTTGATGCCATAAGTAAGCAAAGTGTTTATTATATGCACTATGTTTATTACAAATATTGTGTTCAACATGAAATAGGGATTCAAAATAATTAAAATTGAGGTTAAAACGATATAAAACCATCCATTAGTGTATTAGAACCAATATCTAAGATCAATCTATATGTCCCAATTCCTTCTATTCATTCCTTCATTTTTCCCCCATATACAAGAATTCGTTAGTTCTATTTATAATTTGGATTGAAAGAAATCCCTACCTAAGATGTGACATATGAGTAAATGCACCTAAATCTAACCACAAGGTATTATTGGGCACCTCAACAAGGTTTGATTTAAAATATACTGAAAACATAATACTTACCTTTCTTTTCAAACCAAGTTTTTCTCTTAGGGCGATCTTTTTTAGTGACTAGATTTCTTACAGAAGAAACAATGTTGCTCTTTATGGATTTGGCCCTCATTAACCTTCATTGGGGCTTTGTCCTTCTTGTTGTTCTTTTTTAGTGGCTTTCCCTGTCTAGTTCTAGCTTCATTATATACTGTAAGATGAATAGAGTGTTCCTTGATTTTCTTTAATCTCCCTTCCTCCTGCACCAACATGGCCTTGATTTCTTGAAAGTTCCATTTCTCCTTAAGAGTGTTGTAATTAAATTCATAAGTAAGTGAGATAATGGTGAACTTTATTTGGAAGGATTCAGTCACATCCATACCCATTGATTTCAACTTTGTAGCCAAATTTGACATGCCTGTTACATGATCATGGATAGGTCGAGACTAATCAAATTTCCTGGTCATCAATTCACTCATCAAGTTTTGTACAATAAACTTGTTAATTATGTTTGATTGCAAGTACTCCTTGATTTTGATCATAAAATCCCATGCATTGTTTTCAACCATTACTAATCGCATCAAGTTTAGACTCAGCCTATTAGACTTTTCCCAAGCCTCAAAATATGTTTTTTTAGCTTGTGTATTAGTCTTAGTAGTGTTTGCAGGCTTCTCAGTAACTAATTCCAAGTCCTTATCCATAATACCCAACTAAAATCGAATTTACTCAGACCAATTGGCATATATTAGCCCATTGAACTTGATCAGACCATTGCCCATAGCTAAGAAATTATTAAAAACTGCAAACGTAAAAACAAACTCATACATTAATGCTTTAAGTACAGTTAATGGATTCAAACAATTATAAACTAATATATATATATATTTAAATCCATAATAATGATAACAACATATATATTCACACTTTAATAGACAAACAATCATACTTATGTTAATATGCATGTTATCTTTGGATATACAAACAAATTCACCAAGTTTGTCGATAAGTCTCTTTAATGTTATTAATTATAAGCAATGATCCACTTTTGGGTGATCTCCTAACATTATAATTAATAATCTAAGTTGTTCAGTTCATCTTTTATGTCATTTATTAGCATCATATAACATGAAAAATTAAAAGAATGCATAATTAAATGTCTAAATATCTTTTCAAGCAATGTCACTTTGGTTACTAATAAACTTTCTATACAATAAACATTTAATTAATTAAGTATAAATATATTTGGAAATTTACTATAATGTTGAAAGATCATTATGTAAAGTCGACTAAACTATAATTTTTATTACCAGATTGTAATAGTCCAAAAACTATAAGGACCAAAACATAATTGACCATCTTCAGCCTTTTATTTTCAAAAAAGAAATCACATTTTTCAGCAAATTGCAACAATATAACATCTTATGATTTATAATCACAAGCCCAAAATCTTTTTATAGTGGGCCCCACAAAAACTTTTCTTTAAAGAAATAGAAGTGAACAACAAAAGGGACAACTGAGACCTTGGTGATAAGAGGGTGATTATTAGAGGAAATGAGCGTACATAGGGATAATAAATTTACAACTTTTTGTTATGTGCACTCATCGAATGGACAAGTATTAATAATTTTGTCAAAACTTGGTCCATTATTAAATAAAAATTGACCTTTACATATTGCAAAACTCATGTAACCGCAAGTCTAAAGTCTCAAAATCACATTAACCTTTTCTCTAACTTTGTTTTTCAAAATAGAAAACACGATGTCTAGCAAACGACATATAGGGTCTTCAGGATGTAGAGTGAGATCGGTCAACTACTTAAAACAACGGAAAGACTCTATCTTTCTTTACACCTTCTATTGCTATGATCTCATTAAACAAAAAATATAGCAGAAGTAATAAAATAACTTTAATTCATTCTATAACATGGCTACTATGAATCCTAAGGTCAACTTTAATGCAAATCAAAATGTCATAATCTTGCTCTAATACCACATGTAAATGGAGACTATAATATTCTAAACAATATTTCAAGTCTAGAATTTACCCAAAATCATCTATAATACAATTGATTCAACCTATTCAATTAGGATTCGTGCTATAAGAGAAAGAAAGAAATACTAACCTTGATATATGCTTAATATGTGTCTCCAATGATAGATCTTTAAACCTTTTTTCTGATTGCAAACACCTTCTCTATGTAAAGAATTTATCTACTTTGTCCTTCTATTTTTCTTTGTTGTTTTCCAATGGTGCAAGAACGTACGTTTCTCTTTTGGTAACTACTTACATGAATGAAGGTAGATGGAAGGGTTCTTTTACTTATAATAAAATCCTAGTGATTCTAATGTTCTTCACAAGCCAAATAACCATCATCTTAGGCCCACCTTATATTAGGACCAACCCAAGTAATATGGGCCACATTTTTATGATTATTAAATTAATCTAATAGATACTTGGTTAAGCCCGACAATGATGATAATGCAAATAAAAAGACCAATGTAATTGATGGATTATGTATTGCAATTTACATGTTTATGAAAAAGGTCTTTGTTGTTCCTATTATTATGACGAGAGTGATAATTGCTTACTTGGGTTGGTTAATAATAACTACTAACTACCTAGACTTTGCTAGATTACAGACGTGGCTAGCATGAATTAAAGAAGCAAATGATGAATGGTTTGGGGAATAAATTTTAATTACATGAAAGTATAACATTTTTTTATTCAAAACAATATTCATTATTAATCAGTATTAATAACCTCTCGTGTTAGAAAAAGTTGATATCAATTTCAGTGCGGTATTTGTAAATTTGATTGTAAAGAAATTAGTTATAAACAAGCTTTAATTATGGATCTATGATCAACCATGAACTTGTATTAACAAAATAATGTGGAAACATGCATGTTTTGCTATCCATTACTCGATGAACAACTTGTTGAACTGTTTGAACAAGCTCCTCAACTTATAAACAAGCTTTTGAAACTTTCGACCAACATTTATAAAAGTTGTATGTCTTTATATCATTAACATCTTTTTGGTTCTTTCTTAACATTTGGACCTCTTAACGAGTCAGAGAAGCTTAATGTCCATGAACATACTTAAGCAACTAGTAGAAGACCTTAGTAGATATTTATAATATCCTTATTGGGTCTCCCCATAATAAGCCCAATACATAACTAACCCATACTAATTAGGGTCCATTTTCCTCACTGAACTTCAACCCATTTAACTAGATCCTTTATTGGGCTTCTTTATTATCTTTAATCCATATAAAATTTGATTTCTTAACCTTAATTTCACAAAAATCAGTAATTAATAATTGTTTAATTACAAAATTACTACCATTCTCGCCCTCGTAAAACTGTTAATTACAATAGTGGTAACAATAATAAAATATTAAAAGTGGTTAAGCAAAATCAATATATAGGTCGACCAATTTAAAACATTTGATCCAAAGATAATGACAGTCCATCATTTAGTCCCAAAGGCTTTTGATACCGGAAAATATCAAATGTACGTGTCATATGTGACACAGATCTAATAGAATCACTTATATATAATATATCACTAACATGAATGAGAAAATGGATTGTGGTAAATTACAATGATACTCTTATGATATGAAATATGTCATCTTTTTGTTTGTTAATCTCAATTTCTTTGAATTTTATGCTAAAATAGATCAGAAAATTTTGTTTTCTCTTACTGAATGCTAAATCGCATTAAGAAAACCCTTATAAGATCAAAAACTTATATCCCCTATATCTTATCAATTCTATGGATATATTTATGTATTAGTATATGTCCTATAGACATAGGCTGAAGACCAAGTTATATATATATGCCCAATGATAGCTAAAATGCTTAAATCGGTATAAATTTTAAGACTTTCACCTGTATTATGACAATGTACGACAACTTATATGATTGAGAAAAAAATGATGTTCATATTTATGTATAAAAACATATTGTCACAATACATGAAATCCATACAAATGTGTCAAGAGCAAATACAATTGTCTCTAACTAACAGTGTCCTCTAAATAACAATGTCTAAGGACTTCAATAAACCCATACTATATGTATGTCGCTAAGAAAAAACTGGGCAAAGTCTTTTAGTCGAAGAATTAGCAAGCATGCACTCAGTCATCAAATGCTCCACCTTAATGTCACCTTTTTGTCTTAATTCCTTTATGGTCAAATATTTTACCTCCAAATTCTTAGACCCTGTGATGTTCTTATTATCGTTAATAGACAATACAGTAAAAAAAGATTATCATAATATAACGGAATGGCTTTAACCACTGAATCAAGAATAAATAACTAAAAAATCAAGTTCCTAAGTTAAACCGCTTGTGAAGTAGCCCGATAGTATGCCACAAACTCTAAACACATAGTCAAGGAAGTTACCAGTGTCTGCTTGACACTCTTCCAAGATACTGCACCATCTATTAACATAAAAATATACCCTAATGTGGACTTCCTATCATCTGGGAACATATCAAAATCTGAATCTGTATAACCTATAAGTTTAGATTGTTGACTTTCCTAAATGTTAAAACATAATCCCTAGTTTCCTTCAAATATCACATCATTCGTTTGGATGCATTCTAGTTTTCTATTCTTGGATTAACAAGATACCTACTTAGTAGTCCAACAACAAATGCAATGTCTGGTCTAGTGCACACTTAAGCGTACATCAGGTTACCAACTGCACTGAAATAAGGCCTATTCTTTATATCATTTATTTTTGTATCATTCTTTGGACATTGTTTCAAAGATAATCTCTCAATATAAGAGATAGTGCTGTAATAGGCTTATAATTAGCCATATTAAACCTTTATAGTAGTCCCTCAATGTAGGATCTCTACGAGGATCTAACAAGTATTGAGACATGCCTTAGTGAATTTGAATAATTGGGACAAAAGATGCCTCACCAAGGTCCTTCTTGTCAAAATGCCAAAAGCTACTTAACCTTATGTAGCATGATCAAGTCATTTTATGCGAGCAAGATATCATCCATATATAAAAGTAGAAAGATAACCTTGCTCCCCCTTAAGTTGTAATATAAACATCTTTCAAATTTATTTTCCATAAAAACAAATGAGGTAAAAACCTCATCAAACTTTAGGTACCATTTTCTAGAGGCTTGTTCCAAACCATATATGGATTGTTTCAAGTTACAAACCATGTCAAATTTTTCTTGATCCTGAAATCCTTCAGGTTGTTCCATATAGACTCTTCACAAGTGTCTTCATTTAGGAAAGTAGTTTCGATATCCATCTATATAGCTCCATATCATAATGATCCATCTTTGCCATAATCACTTTAAATACATCTTTAAAGGATACATAAGAATAGGTAATATTAAAGTTGATCAACTCTCTCTTAGTGAACCCTCTAGTAACCAACCAAGTTTTCAACTACTTAACTTTACCCCGAGAGTCCTTTTTATTCTTGTAAATCCATTTACAACTAACAGGTTTGTAGTTATGAGGTAAATCCTTAAGCTCTAATAGCTTATTATGCTTTATAGATTGCATCTTATACCTCATTCCATCCCACCATAAATATGTATAAGGTCTAGAAATTGCTTTTATAAAAGTAATTGGATCTACTACATGTCCAATATCATAGTCTTATTTAACTAGGTAGACTATGTAACTAGATGAGATAGTAGGTCTTCTTACTCTAGTGGATCTTTTTATTTGAATTGGTTCATTATGAGATAATAAGTCTTCTCACTCTATTGTATCTTCTTAATTGAATTGGTTTAGTAGGCTCTTGTACCTAAGGAACTTTAGTTTGTACAAGTATATGTTCCTTTCTCTATACTAGTATGGTCTCAAAATCTTGATCTACTAGTTCTAACTGTATGAGTGATGGATATGAAATAATTTTAGTATATACCCTTCCATGATCTGAAGGGTGAGAATGACCACTCTTATCAAGATGAGATGCACAATCCTCATCACAAACATTATGTTCTAAAAATTTAGTTGTTTATGCTTTTACTATTCTAGATCCTTCAGCTCTACAGTAAAATTTGTATCCCTTAGAGTGGTTATAATATCCAACAAAATAATAAGTGGAACGAGAGTACAACTTATCTTTATAAGGATTATACAAACGTACCTCAACAGGATAGCCCCATACATGAAGATAAGTGAACTAGGCTTCCACCCTTTTTAAATTTCAAAAGGCGCCTTTAAAATTGATTTGCTTAGGATTCTATTAAGTTTATATAAGGTAGTATTTAAAGGTAATAAGGTAAATTAGTTCAGTTTTGCGTTGACCTCATCATGCTCTTTATTGTGTGATTATGCTTTTTAGCTACACCATTTTGCTCAGGACTACTTGACATTATGAACTAAGCTACTACTTCACATAATTCTACATATTTGACAAACGAACCTTTTTCTTATCCTAAAACCCTATGCCTGCAATAATATTCACCTTGATGGTCAGATCTGACAATCTTAATTGAGCTTCCTTATTGGTTCTTAACTTCAATCTTAAAGATCTTGAATTTGTGAAGAACTTCAAACTTGTTACTAAGCAATAACACATATCCATAATGGGAATAGTCATTAATAAATGTAAAAATATATCTCAAATTACACATTGTAATTTTATAAGGTCCACATATATCCATAAATATAAGTTTTAATAAGCCCGAAGCACAAGTTGACCACTTTTTCTTTATTTTGGTCAACTTACCCCTGCAGTAGTTAACACATGTTCACAACCTAGAGTTGGGATAATGTTATTCTTAACCAATCTCTTAACTATATCTCTAGAAATGTGACCAAAACTTTTTATGCCATAATATGTATGATAATTCTTTTATCAGGGTTCTTTTTCTAGTGACCTGTTCAACAATATATAAAGAAGTGTACAACTCATTAGGGGCAAGACACATTCTATATAGGTCGTCTAATAGTAAGGAAGTATTAATATGTTTTCTATTGAAAGATGATCGTGTAATAGAATTTTCAATTACAAAACTATAACCTAGAATTTTCAATTACAAGCTATAACCTTCTTTATCTAAAGCAGATATAGAAATCAAATTTTATCCAAAAGATGGTATATAAAACATGTCATTTAATACAAGCTTGAACCTCATATCAAGGTTCAAACAAACATCCCCTATAGAGATTACATTAACTTCATTATTTCACAACATCAAATTTTCCTCTTCCCTATTCGACTCTCTCTTTTGCATGAATCCTTGCATTGTGGAAGAAATATAATTAGAGGCTCCACTAGCTAGCCATTAATAACTTGAAGTGGTCATAGCAAGATTAGAATCATAGATCATACAGGCTAGGGAGTTATCTAATAGCTCTTGCCTTTCTTTCCAAGTTTTATACTTACTGGCATTCTAGTTTCTTAATACCTTCTTCTTATAGAAGAAACACTCATACTCTTTACAACATCCCTAAAACCTCTAGCAACACTAGATTGACTAATATCTATATGTGGAGGAAATTTAGATTTCTTACCTTTACATTTTCGGCCTAAAGTTGGATGACCTGCATTCTTCAACTTCTCTTCTTTAGTAACATAACAAGTGATCAATTCATTTATATCCCAAGCTTCATCCTGAGAATTGTAAGTCACCAGAATACCCAACTCTGATGGAAGTTTATTCAAAGCTTGGTGAACTGTACAAGTATCAGGAATATAAATATTTAATGCCTTTAACTTAGTTTGAAGGTGGACCATGCTAATGATGTACTCCCTTTATCCCCCTGCTCTTGCATATCTTATAGAGTACAATTCCTCTAATAAGGTACCTATTTCAACATTAAAAGATATCTTATATCTCTGTGAGATATTATTAAGGAAATCCCTTGTTATGTTTGTTTTTGGAAGTCTACTTAGTAAATGGTCTAGAATAGATCTGTTTATAGTCAAATAATACATCCTATTGGACCTTTCCTAGGCTTCATATGTTGCTCTCTTAGCCTTTAAGCTAATAGATGTAGGTGTAAATGGCCTATCCTTGACCATGGCCATGTTGCTATTTGTCATATCTAGTGCAAATTCCACATCTTACTTCCATTTCTTACAATTGAAACCAATGAAGATTTCAACTATGACTCTATTATTATTTAAAGAGAAGGTGACTGCAAAATTGATAATGTAATAATTAGCATAAATGTAGGATAACATCGATCCTTAAAGCCACAAAATAAAAATGATTAATTAGTCCGAATGATTCAATCGTAAAAACCTTAAACCATTCAACTTTTTGGTTTAATTTTTAAATTTTATGTTTGATTTACTTAAATAACTCTTGTTGTTAAAAACTTATCAGTTTATTAATTAATCAATCAATTTATGTAAATTAATAAGTTCTTATAAACTAAATAAATCAATTAATTTTTGGTTAACAATATTTTTAATTAAACTTCAAATTAGAACAATCTCTTTCAATCATATTTGAAATTTGTTAATTTTATAAAATCTTTAGCCAATTTTAAGATGGTTTAATATTGGTTGAACTTTTTAAACCTTAAATCTCATGTCTTATTAGTTTAACTTTTGGTTTCGTTTTTAAAACATTGAAAAATAGTATCTTTATTGAGCATCTTATCACAGATATCATAGAACACGTGTGGGCTGAATACATGATACATGCAGATAAAACCTCTACATAAAAGTGATTAGAGCACACACCATTAACTTTTAAGATTCTAGGCACCTGTGGGGGAATATATCACTTAAGAAATGGCTTTCCTCAATCTTATGTCGTTATGCATATCTCAAGTCTCATATAAGGCCAATACCTATGGGCAAAATAACCAAGCACAAGACTAAAGACATCCTCAGACATGTAAGCATAACAATTCAAATATTAGGCCACTATGATGACTACATTCTCATTATTACCCAAATGGATCCATAAGTATAAAGGACACACCTGTATGTTATCCTTATATTCTTCTATATAAGCATATAATATATGACAATTTACCATTCATAAATGCAAAATCCCCATGAACAACCTCGGTATCATATATCAGTTCTAAACATACTATCAACAAACTTGATTTGAGAATTCATCATAAGGAAAATATTATTTAAAGTGATAATCATGTGATATCGAAAAATTAACATATCATATAAAATACCAAAATCATATGTATCTCAATTATTTCAAATCAAATGCATGAACATTCACTCAATAGCGACTTTAATAACCTTATGTGATTTTTTTGAAGTTAAATCTTAGTTATTGCCAATGTAATAAATCCAAAAAAATTTTAAGAACTCACTTTATAAATTCACGGGACCCGAAAAATTGACCCAAAATAACTTAAAGGACCATTTTTATGAATTTTGAAAATTTTGAGTTTTTTTTTCCTATAGTGTGTAGACATTAGTAGTTGATGTTAGCACTGTGCATGGGCTATATGCGTTTGTACTACATACACCACATTTTGACGCACCTATGGATGCATCAGATGCATGATCATCATGCTTTACATGCATAAGACATATATAACCTCCAATGATGTGTGTACGACATGTGCAGTTATACGCAGAGATGCCAACCGCTTCTAATGCGTGTGTCCCACGTGATGCTTGGATAGCTTATGTAACACCCATATACCCCTAGAAGGATATATAGATGCCACACAGAGCAGTACAAACAAACTGACACAATCAAAATCTTCCATAAAATATTTTAGGTAAACATACATTAAATTACATTAAACTTAATACAAACTTATGTTAAATCCCAATCCAAACTGAAGTTTAGTTTTTACAAACATATAAACAAATTCAAAAGTCATATACATCATATAAAAGCAAAAATTAGACTCAAAATTTACATTATGATCAAAACAAAACTCAGACTCCTTTGACCTTTGCGGTTGACTTGTCCTAGTCTTTACAAACGTCTCTCAGAATCTACACGGGGCAAATCCATCATGCTAAGCATATAACTTAGTGAGTAATAACCAAACTATGTATACACTAATAATCAAATATACTGGATCAAGTTATAGCATAAGAAAATAATAAATTTCAGAACAAATAACAAAACTAAGTATCAGAAAAAGGCATAATTCCCTTCATATCAATTCATAACTTTTTTTATATCAGAATCCAACATATATCAGAATACAAATCAGATGACTGCTAATCCGTCAACAGGAGTGGGTAACAGGGCTTACACAGGATATACCTTAATTGGCATCATAAAACTGGAGAGACTTATGTCTCAATAACAGGAGACACCAAAGTGTCAATAACAAATGACACCGAAGTGTCAATGATAGGAGACACTGAAGTGTCACAGGAGTAGCTGCAGACCCTTCTAGGCATGCCTATTTACCCACAACTAAGACTTAACAGTTTCAAAAACAGAACAGAGTCATATATTCAACAACTCGGACATTCACAATTCAATACACTTAAATAGCATAAGTCAAATCATTTCAGTATCAAACATAACAAAAAAAGATGAAACTATCTTATATTACTCACAATAGCTCCCTTTTGACTTATTGCTTTGAAGTCCTGGCAATATCTGGCAACTAAGAAGGCTATCAATTTTTATGGACAAGTAGAACAATGTGTTAGAAATCTATTGGTTCAGGAATCAAGTCATTTGGATGTCAGGAGAAGAAGTTATAACAACAAGATCAAAGGATGTTCAGTTTTGAGAAAACCTTCGATTATGCATAAGCACGATCGTACATCACCAACTGTTCATGCACGATAGTGCATTACCAACTGTTAGTGGAAAGTCGCGATCGTGCACCATCTTTCTTCATCAGAGTCATGATCGTGCCTTTATACATGAAAACACGCCTATTTTTATCCTCTCATTGCACGATCATGCATTTCCTCATAAATAACCCACCAATTAAATCACTCACGGGCGTGTGACATTATGCACGGCCGTGCATCAGCTTCTTCCATTTATTTCTTTTATTAATCCATTCTTTCCAGACTTCTCACTCCTAAATCATATATTCTACATTTCTAGGAGCCTAACTATTTGAAGTCATAAAGCATGAGCAGGTTTCCTTGTAGGGTTATTTAAATGAACCTTCAATTCATTTTCATCAATCTTTTTGAATTCAATACCAAAGGCTATCAATTTTTGTGGAAAGGTAGAAAACGTGTTAGGAATCCATTGCTTCAAGAATCGATTCACTTGGAGGTCGGATGATGAAGTTATGGCCAAAAGAATCCAACAAGTTTATGCCCTTAATGACATTGTACCTATCTTGGCGCAATTGCCATAACTTTTGCTACAGATGTCTGATTGATGTCGTTTTTAGACGGTTTAAAAGAGGACTTCGAGATCTACAATTTTATGAAGAAGTTGAGCATGATTCTGCTTTCAAAAGGGTTAAAATTGCAATTTACTATAGTTATCCTGTCAATGTCTGTTAAACGTACATCCATGTCTATTTAACGGACATTTTTAGGCCTGGGGTGCTTTCCAGACCCGAGAAGGTCCGTTAAATGGACCTAATGACTGTTTAGCATACATGGACTGGGTCAGGGTCCTATTTGGCCCAAAAAGGTCCATTTAATGGACCTAATGTCCGTCTAACGGACATTGGGGTTTCCCAAACCCCTCCAAAGCCTCTCTAAAGCTTCCAACATCCATTCTAACACCATATTTATTCATAATCTTCCCAAATTCAACCCTTCTACTGTAAAAACACTTCATATCCGTCTAAATACTAAGTACTTCTCATTAACACTTGAATCTCAACTCCAAAAGATTCATCACATGAAATCTTTCCAACTCCAACATGCTATTCTAAAACTAGCTACAATTGGCAATCTCAACAAAGAATATGCACATCCATCATACTCATACTTTAAAACAACATAGTCATACAAAAAGGAACTTCTCAAATTCTCATTTCTAAACAAAGTAAATGTTTGAGCAAGCTTTACTTACATATCAACATACACATCAAACTTAATACAAAATACAAAAGGATGCTCATGTTTGATATGCCTATAAAGTTATCCAAATTAGTCACTCACTTAGTACAAAAGATTCCTAGCTATCTTCGAGTTTCCAGATGCCTTACAAGGATCACTGATCTTCTTGATTTGCACCTGAGGAGAGAAAATTGTGGATTGATGGCTAATATATTTATAGCTATTGACAACGAGCCACACAATCAAACATATATGAATGTCCATATATGCATACATATCTTGTCTTAATCCAACAATGAAATGTCAGCAATCACAATTCCAACACACATCTCATAATTCAATACATCATCACATAAGACATACTGGATGTAATTTAACATCAAAGAATAATGTTAAAGAATAACACTCAAATCACCTCATAACTTAGCACAACAAAATGCAAATGCACAAAAAATTGGCTTGAGGGTTCCATGGAACAAAACAGAGAAACGAAAGTTTACTCCGTGAATAAAATGAGTCCACTTTTCGGATCTCGTGGGTTACAAGCGGGCAGCCGGGAGAAGACTTTATGTTGACATGCACGTGACTATGAAACGGTTCCTCTCTCACCCAAACATAATCAAATCTCATGCTCAATTCAATCAATCTCAAATTCATATTCTCATGCTTTTTCTTCTTTCCATTTAATCAAAATTCCATGACACAATTCCAAGGCATAGCATAATCATATGCACAATTCACTTTTATCAAATGTCATACATCGTAATGCAATTTCTACATCACAACATTTCAAAGCAAGTCATTTTAGCACACAATACACACACAAGGCATTTTGCTCATTACACAATAACTATAAATAAATTACCCACCTAATTAGCTCTTAAAAATCCAAACTCAATTGGGCCCTTGCTCTTGCTCTTGGGTAGGTTGTTCTTAATTTCCTAACACAACCAAAATTCTCATTCAATTCCATTTCAAATGGAAATCTTCCAAATTTCCATAATCTTAAGAAAATGGAATTAACATAAATGAAGCTCAAACTTAACCTACCCATAGTCCATCTAGGTTAGAAAACCCAAAACCTAGCTTAGAAACCCAAAAATTAAATGGGTCTCGCAATCATCTTCTTCCAACACAAAACCCCTTTCTTTCTCCAAAACTTCTTCATTCACAACACAACAAACCATTTCTTTACTAAAGCAAAGAGAAGATGATGAACTTACCTTAAGAAGCTTGATTTCTTCTTCTTCCCACGATTTTTCCTCCTTTTTCCCTAGCTTTTTTGTTTTTCTCTTCTCTTCTCTCTCACGTTTTTTTCTTCTCCTCTTTGGCTGCTTACGAATTCTCTTCCTTCTCTCTTAATTCAAGCCGTTTTGTTTGGTCATTCTCCCTATTTTACCCTTTATTAAACTTGACTTGCCAAATTTACCCCTCTTTCATTTAACACAAGCCTACTAACTACTTAAGCTAACTTAATTTCTACCACTTCGTTCTAATTTCAAATTTCTAATTTTTATTCATACTTGCTAATTTAGTAACCTAATTCTAGAAATAAACAAATAACAAACTAATCATAATTAAATAATTAAACAAATAAATCGATAATAATTGAAAAAATTTCAGG
>JAOTAZ010000009.1:6217689-6229603 GCA_025629785.1 Erythroxylum oxycarpum | reverse complement strand
TTACTAAGTGTTTTCCGAATATGCATTGCATGCAAAATTTTAGTGAACACTCAACTATGGGTTGAATGCCGGACTGTGGTCCGATGACAAGTGAATATGAGTGAATAAATGCATGTAATGTAAGTGATGCATTTCATTGCATGAATGCATGAAATATAATGGCAGTTGTGACCAGAGTAGCCATCGATCAGAGCTACAAGCTCAACGTTTGGAAAAGAGCCTTGAGCTCAAAAGTGATTAAGAGCCTTAGGCTCAACGTTCAATGAGCCCTAAATGGGACGATTATCAATGAGCCCTATATGAGACAGTTATCAATGAGCCTTAAATGAGACCGTTATCAATGAGCCCTATATGGGACAGTTATCAATGAGCACTAAATGGGGCAGTTATCAATGAGCCTTATATGGGACAGTTCAAGCACTCGGTCACAACAAAGATAACAATTGAAAAGTGAATTGTATGTGTATTGCATATGAATTATATGAGTGATTCAGTGTATTGAATGAGAAATAATATGAATGATACAATGTATTGAACGTGAAACAATATGATTATGTGAAATCATTGATCACATGTATGTGATATAATATGGTTGCTAATGCAATGTTGTAAATGACATGGATCAAATGATAGTGAATGTGAAATGACTGATCAAATATATGTGATGCAATATTTTGTTAATGAGATGATATGAATATGTGTTATGTGATGAGTAATGAGTGAGCCATCAATGATGGTCACTCACTGAGTTTGTAAAACTCACCCAAAATTGCAATTATTTTTCAGGACTCAGAAGAATACCCCGTTAGGCCAACGGGAGTAGACTTGCAGGATTCAAGTGAAGGATAGAGGTCGGGATTAGTTCGCGTCTGCATTGCATGTTTTTATTTATGTAATGAATTGTATATTTGTATTTGGAAAGTATTTGGAAAAAGGGCCTAAGTGGCTATAATGTGTATAATGAGATTGTTTATAAATAAATGAGGGCCCAATTTGGTTATTTGACTCCCTTATATATGGTTTTGTGATTAAAAAGAAAAATATATATATATATCCCGCTTTTTGATCGATTTAGTGCTTTAGCACGCCACCCTCGTGGGGCACGGACTCGATATCACCGTCGATATCGGGTTCGGGTCCTTCCGAGAGTGGGGTGTTACAATACTAGTTATAATCATCACTATACAAATATTATAGGCATACAAGTAATATTTCAAATAGAATTCTTATATCAGTTAATTTAGTGAACTTTTTTTCTCTAATGAGAAATCACATGTTTGTTTAAGTATTTTTGTACTTTAATCTATGAAATCAACTACTTATTTCATTAAAAAAATACACGTTAGTCTTTCTAATCTATTAATGTTCACTCTTAATAGAATAATGATTAAAAACAATTTAGGAATAATACATAATTGAATATGAATCTTATATTTATGATCTCGTCATAATTTTTTTTTCTAATGTACATTTATCTCATATACTTTATCTTATATATTAGTTAATTAAATAAATATACATAAGGTAAAGAAACACCTTTAAATCATTATGTCAGATGAATTACAACCAATCAATTAACTATAGAATATAAACTAAAAATCTCCCACTTGCACTAAGCTAATTGCTTAAGTATCTTATACCATATCTCTATATTACGATCATGCGACTGTTAAGATACTAGCTTAGTAAGAGAATTCTACATGATTTTTTATATTGAGTATTTGTTTAATTCTTATAACTTTGATCTCAATTATCTTCATAATTAAAAGAAACTATCTAAATGTATACTTGGATAGTTGATGAGACCTTAGCTCTTTTCACACGACTAATGGCTCTAATGTTCTATAGTACATTACTATTTCAACAATGCAAAGAACTATACCAAGTTCATTAAAGTACTTCATAACCCAAATAATAATTTTTCCAAAAGGAAAACTATACTAAGGCTTGATTAGCAATTGATGCTACATTGAAATCTTTCTAACTCAAAATAATATTATTCCAAGTAAAATATACCTTAACTAGGACTTAGTTTTGTCAAGTTAGAATATATATACATATGTAGTCCAATAAATATGTAATTATGAAACATTAAAGATATCAATCATTATGTGCATAAGTTCTTGTTTTATATATATGATCTTGACCTAAATCAAGAACTTATACACATAATGATTGATATCTTTAATATTTCACAATTACATATTCATTGGATTGCACACATGCTTTACCAAAGAAAGCTATCAGGGAAATGGACATAATTATGAAGGCATTTTTATGGTCAGGTACTACTGATAGCTCAGAGAAAGCTAGAATTAAATGGAGTGTTGTAACTGTCCTTAAAAAGAAAGGAGGGCTTAGGATCATCTGTAGCATCCCACTCTCGCAAGACCCGAACCCGATATCGACTGTGATATCCGAGCCCGTGACTCGCGAGGGTGGCATGCTAGAGTACTTAATCCAAATTCAGTAAACAATTTTTTTTAAACACTGGCATGGACAGAAGTCCAGTTTCCATTTGGGCCAAATAAAATTAAAATTCGATAGCAAATTGTTTTCCGTGCATTACAAGTAAAGCATTTTCAATGATCAATTAGGGCCCACTTTTATTCATATCCCTTTTTGTGAGAAACAAATCCAGTTTGGGCCATTCGGGCCCATTCAATACACAAACATTTGCAAACAATTCCAATTGATATATATATAGCAATATTCGCATTCAATCAATCCCATTTATTCAGATTCCCATATTTTAGCACTTATTACAAATTGAAATGTTCAAATAGAACACTGTATAAAAATTGCGGAATACATGCTATACAGAATCCTAATGCAGACACGAACTGATCCCAACTTCTAACTTTCCCTCGTGAGCAGTAAGTCTACTCCCGTTGCATAACAAGGTAATCTTCTGAATCCTGTAAAATAGATGCAAATTTTAGATGAATTTTGCGAACTCAGTGAGTGACCATCATTGATGGTTCACCCAGTCACACAATACAGAAATTCATTCTCAATATGCCATAATTTAAATTCACTATTACACTTCCCAATTATATTCACAATCAATTCAATGCTATGTTCACATTCAATACAAATACAAGTAAGTCAATCCCATTCAATACAATTTCATATGTTCTCTCAATACAAGTAAGTAAATCCCATTTATGACCAATTATACCCGAAAAATGTCAATTGAGTGCATGATCAATGATTTTAGTGTATGCAATATTCCAATTCACAAATGTATATGCCAACATGATGCATTTTGTCTTAATCTCACTTAAGACCACATGAACCAAATTTAAAATGATCGAAAATGTAATTTACCAAAATTGCCCTGAGGATGTCCGTTAAACGGACTCACGTGTCCGTTAAACAGACATAGACTGGCCCAACAATCTAATTTAATCCGAGAAGGTCCGTTAAATGGACCTGTATGTCTGTTTGATAGATACGAGCCTTCCAAAGTACCTCAATCCATCCGAGCCAGTCCGCTAAACGGACTTAGGTGTCTGTTTTAGCAGACATACCTTGTCCTTAGGGTATTTTGATACTCGAGACTGTCCGTTAAGCGAACCTTTGTGTCTGTTTAACGAACACAAGCTATATCAACATTCTCCAAAGATGTTTCCAAGTTTTCAATTGCTCATTTAATCATCAAACACTTCAAATGAAACACAATCATAACCATTTCCTTTAATTTCATTTAAGCCAAGCCTCATAGCTCACATGCACCAACTTTTAGGGTTCTAACCCGAAGTAAGGGGCGGGATGTTACATTTGGAGTTCGAGATCAAGAGTTATGAATTATGAAAGTTGGAATGTCGAAAGACTAAGAGCATAGTTGTCCAGATTAGTCACTGTACCTGACTTAGTCGACTAGTGCATGTATTTTTGCTCTATTTCCCTGACCCTCTCTCAAACTTTTGCTTCTAATTTCTCCGTCCGACATCCGATTCACTTGGTTTTCAAAGCGTTGGATTCCTAAAACAATTTTCTACATCATGATGTGAAATTTATAATTTTTTGAGATTAAATTGAAAGAGATTGATTTAATCAATGTGAGTTGAAAAGTTTCTGAACATGGTTCAGTATTTTGAGAAATTCTTAATCTGTGGAGATCCAATTGAGTTGATTCTTGAGGCAAAATAAAATAGACACTTGGGGCTACAAATCATATGAAGGAATGGAATTTCAATTTAGCCCCTAAGACTTTCAATTTATGAATTGAAGTCTATTTTAGTGTCCAGTATTGGATTAGAAAAATCTGAAAGTATTTTGGCCATAATTTTTGTTCTAGTCATCCAAATGAAGTGATTCTTGATTTGGATTAAACTAGAGAAATCGGGATACAATTTGTTTGAAGAAAGTGACTTTTAATTCAGCCTCTAAGAATATCAATTTTTTGATGGAAGTAATGTGCTGGAAAATGTGTTAGCAAAATGACAGTCCGAGATGTTTGCACTATAACTCTTGGTGTAGTGCACCAAATTGAATGATTTTGGTGGCACTATGAAATTAAAAAAATGAGGAATATTTCTCTAGAAGAAAGTTTTGGCAAATTCCTTCAAATTGATGATTAGAATTTTGTCCTAAAGTAAGTATGATTTAAAATGAGCTTTAGGGGCATATTGGGAAGTCCACTTAAGGATTTAAGTTAGAAGGCTTTGAAGGAGGGGCTTTTTGGTCTTTCCTCATTCATTAATGACATGGCGAGATAAACAAAAGGGGGGCTGTCGTTTACAAGAGGAGAAGCACGATACAAGAGAAGAAAAGAAAGAAAAAGAAGGGAGAAAGGAAAAGAATGAAGCCGTTGGTGGAGAAAGAGAGGGAGGCTTAGGGTTTTCGGTTTTCTACAAGATTCCAAGGGGGTTTTGCTGCTTTTCAAGAGGAAAGATGAGAAAGAAGATGAAAGTCTCCTATGGAGCTTGAACATGGTCGAAAATGGAGGACGAAAGAGGTAAGAGAAAGTTTTGAGTTTTGAGTTTTTGATGACTTTTTGGTTTAGATAGCTTGGAAATGTTATGGGATTATGTTTCCTAAGCTCAATTTTGGAGATAGCATGGTTTAATTGATTCAATTTTGGATTATTGTGAATTAGGGTTTACGTCAATTTTTGTGTTTTGGGGATTTTAGAAATTATTGCTTTAGATAGCGTAAAAAAATGATGATTTTGGGTTTCCTATAGTTCATTTTGAGCATTATGCTAATTATGATGTTGAATTTGGATAATTATGGCTTAGGGAATTTTAATTTGGAGGAAAGAAAGAAGAAATGAAAAAATTGAAGCTTTGGACAAGTTTCTAGCAAGGATATGAGGTGGGTAATATGTTTATATTTTCAATTATAAGTTATGCATTGATTTTTGAAAAATCAAAAAAGTGAAAGAAAGGGATTTTCGAATTTTATTGTGTCTGAATGATTTTGACAAATTGTTACAAAGGTTTAATTCTTTGTTTTCAATGATTTTGATAAATTGCTAAAAATTATGAAATTCATTATTTATGAATGAATGGATAAAGTATGAAAAATGTTACATTCGTTGATTTTTTTGAATGATTTGATACAATTGAAATAATTATTAAAGTCATCGTGTTTGAATGTTTTAATAATTGCTAAATGTTGCATTCTTGAATGTTTGAGAATGTGTTATATTATGTGAATTGGATTGAAGTTGTGACATTTGAATGAATTTGTTTTTGATCAGAACATGAGTATAAGATTTTAGATTTTTAAAAGATGCCTCCGGGCGGTTTGATTTCAAGTATGAAATGTGTTATATAGTTATGTATTTTTGTTTGGTTGATTGATGATGATGAAGTAGAATTTGAGGAACGTATTTAGAGATATTTTTTATGTTAATTCATGTGGAAAGTGAGGGTAGAAAAGGATGAATGAGTAATTTGAGGTTGCTGCCATTTTGAGTTAGTTTTTGGGATTATTTGAAATTGGTTTGGAGTTGGGAGATTGAGGATGATGGAGATTGAAGTAGTTTTGTGCAGGTATTGAAGTTTGAGTTTGAAAAATTGAAGAAGTTGGCTAGTTGAGTTTTAAAAGAGGTGCTGTCAAATTTTTGTAAAAATTTGGCAGGAACTTCGTTTGAGGTTTTGACCCTCTTAGAGTGTGAATTAGATTGGGAGGTCTTCTTGAAGATTGTAGTACATGTTGAGAGCTTTCAAATGGTATATTAATTTGTCATTTTTGGACTTAGGATGAAAGAGTTAGAGGGTGTGGAAGTTTTCAGCTACTGTTGGAAGTGTAAATATGAGCAGTAGCTTTGGAGAGGTTTTTCACCTCTTTAGAGCCGTCATTGATTTTTGCATCCTTCATAAAAGATGTAGAGTATCTTTTCATCTTTCCATTGATGTATAATATACAATTTTTGGACTTAGGAATAAGAAGTTATGAAGTTTGGAACATTTCAGGTACTGTTCACGTATATTGTTCATTTGGTCAATTTTACTATTCCAATGGTCATTCTAGGCAACAACTTTGAACAAGTTTTTACCTCTTTTAATGACGAAATTGATTTTTGCTCCCTTTATGAAATTTGTAAAGCACCTTTTTATCTTTCCATTGAGGTAAAATATGACATTTTTCAACTATTGTATCAAAAGATATGATTTTCAAAGTTTTGGTCTTGTTTAGGTGTTTAGTATAATTTCCAATTGGGCAGAAACTTTGAAGCAACTTTGGACCCGCTTAATGGCCGAATTAGGTTTTAAACCCTTCTTGAAAGTTGTAGAGTTTTCTTTCAGCTTTCTTTTGACACCAAGTTTGAAAAATTTAGAGTTCTAAGTAAAAAGATTTATAGTTATTGTTCACGTGGATTGTTCATACGGTCATTATAGGCAGTAACTTGGAGTGAGTTTTTACCTATTTTAATGAAGAAATTGATGTTTGCTCCCTTCATGAAATTTGTAAAGAATCTTTTCATCTTTCCATTGATGTATAATATGCAATTTTTGGAGTTAGGAATAAAAAGTTATGAGGTTGAGAAATTCGCAATTACTGTTCACGTGTACTGTTCATATGGTCATTATATAGGCAATAACTTTGAATGAGTTTTTACCCCTTTTAATGACGATATTGATTTTTGCTCCCTTCATGAAATTTGTAAAGTACCTTTTTATCTTTCCATTGAGGTAAAATATGACATTTTTTGACTATTGTATCAAAAGATATGATTTTTCAAACTTTTGGTCTTGTTTAGGTATTTAGGATAATTTCCAATTGGGTAGAAACTTTGAAGCAACTTTGGACCCTTAATGGCCGAATTAGGTTTTAAATCCTTCTTGAAAGTTGTAGAGTTTTCTTTCAGCTTTCTTTTGACACTAAGTTTGAAAATTTTAGAGTTCTAGGTAAAAAGTTATGAATTTTTTAATTTCTGTGTTTTAAAACAATAAAACTCACTCTTTCGCTTATAACTCTTTCGTTTGACCTCCGTTTGACTCGGTTTATAAAGCATTGGTATTCTAAACAAATTTTCTACCCCTTTTATGTAAATTTAAAATTTTTAGGTTTGCATTGAGAATTATGGTTAAAATCAAAGAGAGTCAATTGTGTAGAGATATTGCATATATTTTCGTAATTGGACTATTTCTCGATATATAGAGATTCAATTTAGGAGATTTTCGATTCAAATTAATCTAGAGTCATGAAATGTCCTTTTAACTTAGGAATTGGATTTAATTGTGGGCCCTAAGTAGATCAATTTCATTGAGGAAGATTAGGGTAACTTTGTCAAGATCCGTTCGGAAGTAAATGAACGAAGTTCGATTTGAGTTTCTTCTGTGGTGAGGAATTCCTCCCTCGTGAGTTGCGCGTCTAGGTGTCACGTAGGACGTCGGACACGTGTCTCACCAGGGTGGGGTTCCAACAGTTTTCAGCCATGTTTCTCAAGGTTTCATAAGGGGAAAATTCGTGTACTTCCTTTAGGAAAAATTCTGGGTTGATCTGGGCTGCTTTAGGCAAAATTATCTTCTAGAAAGTAGTAAGACTTTCTTTTATCTTTCCAACGGTATATAGCATGAAATTTTTAGATTTTATAAATGGAGACGTTCTAGAGAGAAAAATAAGAGAAGTTATTGATTGATTCCTTTCGTCTTAGTATGATGTCAGCATCGTCTTAGTACGACATCAACATCATCTCAGTATGACTTCAACATCGTCTTAGTATGATGTCAGCATCGTCTTAGTTTGACTTCAGCTTCGTCTTAGTTTGACCTTTTGTTTCCTTCTTCTGTTCCATTTTTTAAACCCTTTTAGAAGTGGAATCTCACTTCAAGATCTTCATGAGAGTTTTAACTCTTGAAGTCTTCTTTCCAACCATCTAAAGAACACCTTAATCTGACATCTGTAGGGAAAGTTATGGCAATTTTCCCAACCTTGTATCATTTAATGACATCACATTCGTCTTTAAATGATGTCATATCTTCTGTTCCATTTTCTACCCATTAGATGATAGAATTTGTCTTCAAGTCTTCATAAAAGTTGTAGCTATTGAAGTCCTTTTTAAAACCATCTAACGAACACCTTGATCCAACATTTTTAGGGAAAGTTATGGCAATTTTCCCAACCTTGTATCATCTGATGACCTCACATTTGTCTTAAAATGATGTCATATTGTCTGTTCCATTTTATACCCTTCAGACGATCGTTTTTGTCTTCATGGTCTTCATGAGAGTTGTAGATCTAGAAGTCTTTTTTCAAACCGTCTAAAAATGAAGTCAATCAGACATCTGTAGTGAGGGTTATGGCAATTGTGCCAAGATAGGTACAAATTGATTGTTGGTATAAAAATGCTCGATTCTTTCAGGTATAACTTCCTCATCCGACCTCTAAATGAAGTGATTCTTAAAGCAATGGATTCCTAACATCTTGTACTGTCTCTCCATGAAAATTTGTATCCTTTGGAGTTATTTTGAGAAGGTTTGCATTAGAGTAAGTGAGAGGTCAGATGGGAGGGCATGATTGGGGTTTGATCACGTTTTAGCTTTTTAAGCATATCTTGGGCTTTAGCACTCCAATTGAGATTATTCTTGTTTTAAAACAAACTAAAGACTTAAAGTTACAATTTATTTGGAGAAATCAAGCTGGAAATTTTAGTGTTTGACAGATCTGGGCACACCACCTTTGAGGAATGTTGGTTACGACCCTACCGAGTAATAAGCTCAAGGTTTATGACTCCGGATGTTGGGTTCCGAAAACGAGGTCCAACAAAAACATCCATCGAAATTGAACTAGTCCACAGAGTTTTGCTTCATATGGTAAGTGAATTGCCAAATGAACCATAACATCAAAAAACGATGGGGGGAATAATAGTTCAATCTCCCAATTGACCCAAAGTAACAAACACATCCTTCGACAAACACCCACTTATTCCAACAAGAAATAATCGTTGCAAAAGTATATGACAGTCATGACTTTTCAACCCTGACATTTTTTTCTCTTTAACATTCACACAACAACTTATATTTGATGCATGCCCATTAGAAAATTTGGCTGAATGGAGGAACTAACAGAATGATTGTTTCTCTCTTTTTGACATGTTATAATAAGTAGGGGGAATAACGTATAACCCATCATCTCTTCTTTTCAAATGCAAGTCCTTTCTAATATTCATGTCTTCTAAGTCAAGTTTAGATTTAATTGTGTCTTTGGATTTCCCATCAATTCTCATGACAGTCCTTAAAATGGACTCACAATTGTTTTTCTCAATATACATGACATTAAGGTTGTGCCTTAATAGTAATTCCTTCCAATATGGTAAGTTAAAAAATATGCTTTTTTTTGTCCAATTTAGTTCGACATCATTTCTCTTTTGTTTTCTATTACTTGGGTGTTTGCTAGATGTAATGTCACTAAATGTGATAGCTGGTAAACAATATCATCACCAGACAACTGCATCGAAGCTTCACCCAATTCTACTGTGCCAATGTTTACTTCTTTACCATCCATGCCCATGTTCTAAATAACGATGATGACCCATATAACATATTTTACTTCGTATCCTCATTAAATATGTTTGATGGTTATACATAGGAAAAGCCATATATTCTTTAGTACTCCACCCAGAAAAACTCCCATAAGCTGGGAAATCATTTATAGTCCACAAAACAGCAGCATGCATTATAAATGTTTCGCCTTCAATAACATCAAAAGTTTGTAATCCAAATTCCCATAGATCGTTTAAGTCATCAATTAATAGTTGCATGTATACATCGGTGTCCTTACTATGAGCAGTAGGTCCTGGAATAAGCAAAGACAACAACATAAAATGCTCCTTCATACACTTCCATGAAGGTAAATTGTATGAGACTAGAATCACCAGCTATAACACCCCACTCCCGCAAGACCCGAACCTGACATCGATGATGATATTAGAGTCTGTACTCGCGAAGGTAGCGTGCTAGGGCACTCAATCATTGAAAAGTTTGTATAATTTATTTTTTAATCACTAACATATTTTGCAGAAGTCGATATTCAGATCAGGCCCATTTTCATTCATAAACATTTTTAGTCATAACAATACACTCAACAGGATTTTAATATCCATTTAGGGCCCATTACAGAGATAAAATATTTTCAGTTATAACGATTTTGCATTTTGTGTACACCTGGTGCAAAAATTTCAGAATCCGTTGTTTATACAAACATTGCGGAATACAAATTTGTACAAAAATAATAAAATACAAATTACAGACGCGAATTGATCCCGACCTCTTCCTTCACTCACATGCAGTAGGGATACTCCCGTTTGCCTAACGGGGTATTCTTCTGAGTCCTGAAAAATATTAGCAAATTTTGGGTGAGTTTTGCGAACTCAATGAGTGACCATCATCGATGGCTCACCCAGTCACATAACACATAATCACATTCACAACATTTCACACTTCATATTCAATAGATATAATCACTCATATTATGCATATGCCATGCACATGAGACCCACTTTCTATTTGTTATTTTGTTGTGACCGAGTGCCTAAACTGTCCCATAAAGGGCTCATTAATAACTGTCCCTTATCCGTTAGGGGGATACAAGGCTCATTAAACGTTGAGCCTGAGGCTCTAATTCATTTTTGAGCTCGAAGCTCATTTTCACTCCTTGAGCTTTAAGCTCTGATCGTTGGCTACATTAGTCACAACAGCCATTATATTTCATACACTCATGCAATGAAATGCATAAATCACAGTTGCGTGTTCCCATTCACTCACTTTCACATGTCACGGACCGTAGTCCGACACTCAACATTAGAGTTGAGTATCACTTTTCATTTACATACAAATGCACTTTCGGAACATATTTAACAACCCAATTACATACACTTAGTTCATTCAATTCACATTCAATGAGCACTTCAATATTTCATTCATACATCACATTCCTAGGACCTTCTGTCCGGAAACCAACACAAAATGAGTCACATTCACATAATAATTCAATAGTCAATTAATACAAATTCAAATAACAAACAATAAAGTGAAACCATCTCGGTCTACTCATAGTACACTCCAGATTAGCATTTGCTTTCAATTTCTTAAAATGCCTGAATGCAGACTTTAACTTGTTAAAGATTCCAAAATCTTCAACTATCTTCAAGCCCTAACTCCATACAAATCTTACATGTTTTCTGTGCAAAATAACCAGCTTCTGGTTTGTCTTAAGGAGGAAGAATAAATAGCAGGCAATTTATGTGTGAAAAGGAATCCCTCTGAAGGATTTTTGGATGAAGAAAAACAAAGAAATCCCTTTAAAGGATTTTTGATGAAAAACTTTGTGTGTGAAAAGGAAATTTGAAGACGGTGGCTGAAAAAAGTTACTTATACTTCACACTTGTCTTTTTAACTCTCAGATTCATATAACTTACTTTCTACAAGGTTCTAAAAATCTTTAAGTCAGTGACACT
>JAOTAZ010000009.1:6148232-6163591 GCA_025629785.1 Erythroxylum oxycarpum | reverse complement strand
GATCTAAGTTTAGTACCAAAGCTGGAAAATTGGTTTTGTACCGATTACACTGTTTTGATCATAACTAATTGTGTGGTGATGCAAATGAGGTGAGGTTTAGACCAATTTAAACTTGAGTTTGTTGGATACAAATTTGTGTGAAATAGGTGTTGTCTAATTGTAGCTCTAAGAGGTTGAATTTTGGCTTGAAAAATCAGGGACATGGGTTGTATGAACAGTACCCAGATTGATGACCTAATTGTTTTGATGATTTTTCTAGATTTTTGTAGAAGGAATTGATGAAAATGGTCCTCATGAAAGTTGAAGCCTATATTGTTAGCTTTCCATTGCCACTGATTTTACAATTTTTCGATATGTATATTGGGAAATATGACCTGTTGAAGGTTGACTGGTTATGTGCATTTTGGTGAAACCTAGCCTAAGTGTTGGTTTTGTGACCATTATGATTGGAAACAATTTTAGAGATTTTTGTGACTTGAATTGGCTTAAGTGATCTTCTGAAAATTTGTATAGGAAACAATTATCTTGAAAATTGTATAGAGAATACTATTTTTGGATAACATAATTGGGACTTATGAATTTTCAAAGTTTGGACTGAAGTTAGGTCATTAACTAGTAGTCAGGGCAGAAACTTATATGGTAGTTTTGAGTTTGATAGAAATGGAATTGGCTTTGAAGCCCTTCATGAGAAGTGTAGTACTGTATTTTATCTTTTCATAGATATAAGGTAGTAATTTTTTTGACATTGGTGCAAGGAGATATACTGTTTTGAACATTACTGTCCATATTGGGTACTTTCAGTGGGCAGATTCTTTGTTGAATTGTTTGACCCATTTAGCACTTAAATTTGCTCTCCTATTGTTTACGAAAGTTGTAGGTATTGTTTTGATCTTTCAATTGGTATTTATTTGGTAATTTTTGACTGAAGAAATGGGAAGTTATGGGTTTTACAAAATACTACACTGTTTTGAGAGGCATTGACTAGGCATTAGCTTCGATTGGATTTTCGACACCCTTAGGGGGTGAAATTGATTTTTGTGTTCTATATTTAACTTGTAGAGTTTTTCTTAATCTTTCCAACGACATATGGCTTGTAATTTTCTGAATTATGTACAAATAGTTATGGATGATTGAATTTGGGTTGGAATAGGAAAAAGGAGAAGGAAAGAATGAAGGAACTCGCGATCGCGAGCTGAGTGTTTGGATTACGGCTCGCGAGTGCGAGCCGGATCGCGAGCGCGAATGGCTCGGATAAAGGTGTGGGTTACGATTCTGTCCGACGTCCGATTGACCTTATTCTTGAGGCATCAGATTCGTAAAATATTGAATTTCATTTTATCAGACATTGGGAATTTTTGGACGGGAAATTGACGTGGGTCCAATTTATTGCTTTCTGGTCACTGTTTTATTTATTTTTGGACCTATAGAGGTTCGAATTGAGTACCGTCAGTGCCATTAGATTTCTAAATTTTATACGAATTTTTATAATGAAAAATATTGGACTAAGGCCGGGAATATCATGAACATATATTGTGCACCTGCAAATTGCTACATATGCATTATTAAATAGTTCTGATTGAGCGATTAATAATATGTATCTACTGTAACTGTTATAGAGATACTTTTGGAGCGTCGATCCACCGATATCACTGCGACTTCCAGGTATTAGCTTGGAAGTACAGGTGAGTAACTGAGATGGCTTTCGCTCAATTATTATATGTTCACTATGGAGATAATGGCGAAAATTGTGTTTTGTTTATGATTGGATTCCGGATGGAGAGTCCGATGAATTGGGAGAACTGACATAGAAGTGTTTCTAGTTGTGATGCTGTGAATTGAATTGCTTATACTGTGATCAGTTGTGAGATATTGTACTATGATCAATTGTGATATACTGTGATCTGCTTGCTATACTGTATTTCATTTCGTTGCCTCTACTGGGGCAACAGACTGTTTTATATACTGACTGTTAAATTGGGATACGCATTGCATACATCAATGCATAAACTGATAATAACAATAGTTGTGACCAGAGTCGCCACTGATACTGATACTGATACTGAAAAAGAGCCTCGAGCCCGAAAGGAGTCCTACTCCCTAGACGCTAAGCGTCCACTGAACACTGTTTTCTGATTAAGCGCTAAGTCACAACACGGTAATAAACTAAGAAAGTGTCACATGTACATTGCATACATACTGGACTAAATAACTGAATGCCTGAATGCCTGCTGACTGTATTCTTACTGTGACTGTATTATTATTGTCAATTGTTTGTATGATGCATGAATTGAGCGAACCATCGATGATAGTTCCTCACTGAGTTCGCAAAAACTTACCAAAATTTTGCATCTATTTTTCAGGCTTTGAAGAGTACCCCGCTAGACACGGGAGTATGCCTATTACACGCAAATGAAAGATAGGGGTCGGGATCAGTTCGTATCTACATTAGTGTTTCATTCAAACTATATTCTGAAATCTCTGTATTTATAATGAGCCCAATTTGGTTATGGCTTTATGTTCATTAAATGACTTTTGTAAATTATTGTCAAATGAGTGTAATAACTGAAAATGTTTATTGATGAACGTGAGCTCACATTGTTTACTGTTTTTCACACGTATGAGTGGCTTTTACAAAAGAAAAAAAATCATATACTGAGTTTTGACCGACTGATGTAGTACACCACCCTCGCGGGGCATGGACTCGGATATCACCAACGATATCAGGTTCGGGTCACTCGGGAGTGAGGTGTTACATATAAAGCCCCTGATACATCGCCATGTGAAGTCTTTAACTTTCGGCGGAATGGGTAACCTCCACAAACAACTCCAAGGTTTGCCCATTAGAAAGTCACTATTGTCCTTAAACAATTTACAAACCAGTTGATAACCCGATTTGACCGAATACTGCCCATCCCTGTTATGATGCCAAATCAATTGATCCGGTGGTTTTGTACGAGCAATAGGAATTTTTGAGATTCGCTCAACATCAGATGGCGTAAGAAACCCCTCAATCAACTGCTCATCCCACCCCGAACCCGACTCATTAAAAAGATCGCATACTTTCATGTGCTCCAAATTCAGAATTGGAGGAGAAGTAATAAAGAAATTATCTGCATCATTAATCCACGGGTCCTTGAAAACCCGAATAGAAGATCCATCCCCAAGTCTCCACCGAACTCCATGAACTAGAATATCTTTTGCAGCAAAAATACTTCGCCATACAAAGCTTGCATTAGCTCGATCGTTCGCTTCCAAAAAACTGCTCGTAGGAAAGTATCTTGCTTTAAAAACGTTGCTAGGAAGGGAGTCCGGAAAGGCTATGAATTGCCAAGTTTGCTTGCAGAGCATGGTAAGATTAAAACAATGAAGATCCCAAAAACCCATACCCCCATATTTCTTGGGCACACAAAGACGATCCCAACTCGCCCAATGTATAGTCTTCCTCTGAGTTGTGTTTGAGCCCCACCAGAAGGCGTTCATCAATTTCTGTAATTCATCACATGTGCAACGCGTCATTGAGATTATCAGGGAACTGCTGGTTCTCCATCCAATTACGACAATGGTTAAAAACATATGTTCCCAAAATATGCCAGCATTTTTGAAAAAAAGCTAAGTTCAACCCATCCGGCCCAGGCGCTTTATCCGTGTGCATGTCGAAGATTGCTCGCTTAAATTCCTCCATCTGGACTGGTGCCATGAGATAATCATTGTCTTCCTGGTTTACCACTGAATTAATCGAGCCAAAATGATGAAACCCCGATCCTTCTGAAGCCGAAAAAAGCTGAGTAAAATAGGATATAATCACGTTGTTAAGCCCTGCGTCATCTGAAACTTTCTGACCATGATCATTAGTGAGCTCAAAAATGTGGTTTAACCTCTTCCTTCTTGAAGCCTGTGCATGGAAAAACTTAGAGTTAGCCTCCCCATATTGCAGCCAAAACACTTTTGAATGTTGTTTCCAGTGTATCTCCTCTTGAGCTAGCAATCTGTTGAGGGCAGTACGCTGGGTTTCTAATAGAGCATACTAATGTTGTTGTCGTGCCATGGCCATAGTCCTCTTAACCGTGTAAATCCTCTCCGCAAAATTACTTCCCAGCTGCTTTTTCCAAATGAGCAGACTATTGCCGCAATTCTTAAGCTTGGTTATGAGATTCATACTACTATTGACCCCCCAAAAATCTGAAATAAAATCCAAGAAACCGTCTTCCGTTAACCATTTGTTCTCAAATTTGAACGTCGAAACCTCTTTACAGGAAAATGACGGTCATCCACTAGTTTGATAGGGGTATGATCCGAAGTAGCACTCACTAAGTTGTGTAAACTATGAAAAAGGAATATAGCTAACCACTCTGCATTAACGAACGCGCGATCAAGTCTCTCCAAATAGGCAAATTTGAGTTTCGTCCTCTCTACCAAGTAAAACCAAACCCGAGTAGCGGAATGTCAATGAGATTACAATCCGAAATACATCGACGAAAGCCCTCCATTAGAGATCTAGGATACTCCCCTCCTCCTAATTTGTCATTGAAGGACAAAAGATTATTGAAATCGCCGAAACAGGCCCAGGACATACTGTGGAGTCTTGAAAGGGACCGAAGGAGTTCCCAACTCGCTTGTTTTCTATTCGTTTCCGGGAATCCATAAAAACCTGTAAGTCGCCATTTGGAAAATTTTGGTTCATCAATACATATATCAATGTGGTTACTAAAGGAACTTGTGATAGTAACGGGAACATCCTGCGTCCAAAACATAGCTAACCCACCACTTCGTCCTACACGGTCAACGCAGAAACAATAATCATACTTTAACAAAGTCTTTATTTCATCAATCTTAGAAGAGTTCGCAATAGTTTCACTAAAAAATAAAATACGAGGCTTATTAACCCTAACTAGGTCCTTCAAATTTTGAACTGTCCTGTGGTTGCCTAAGCCACGACAGTTCCAGGCTACATAACTCATGGCTCGTTGGGATATGATGTGGAAATGAAGGCAGAATCAGGTCGCTCGAATCCATCATCTCTTCAGAGCTATCTGTAGTGGTACCTTGTCGAGGTCGCTTTTTTGTCTCCTCTATATCCATAACGAAAGTTTCCTTCTCGTAGTGCTCAGAAATATGATTTGGGCTTTGTCCAGTTGAGCTGCCTCCGAAATCATGTGTATTATGGCCCAATTGAAACCCATAATCAGCTGCGGGTTTGATCATTAATTGCTTGGAGATAAAGGAGAATTGATTGCCAATCTTGCGAGGATTCTGGGATGAAGATTGAGGGAATTTCGGCTTCAGATTTTATGCCGCATGATCAGCCCCAAAAACCTGCCCCGGATCACGTTTCCAACTCACCGTCTTCTTGGCGTGCCGAGCTCTGACCTCCGCCTGAATGTCCTCCGGTCATTCTCGGGTGATTTCTCCCTCTGGTCTTTCCAGAAGTTTATAACAACTCATTTCGTTGTGACCTATGACCCCACAAAGATAACAAATAAAAGGGATTCGTTCGCAACTGGGCGTGATCTTGATTGCATCCCCACCATGTTTACAAAGGCACTTCCATCTCATAGGAGGTTCTTTTACGTTGACACGGATCCGGACCCTCATATAGTTAATCCATGAGTTGCGTTGTTGAGAGGAATCATATTCAAGAAAAGTACCCATCAAGTTCCCAATATTTCTTGCTATTGTCTCTGTAGCAAATCCCAAAGGTAATCCATGAAACTGAACCCAAATATCCGTATGAGTAAAATCGATGTCAGCTGGGGATTCCTCTACCTTCCATTGGTGAACAAGCAAAATACACTTGTTAAAAGACCACATACCTCCGGCTAGCATTTTCTTCAGATCCACATGATGAAAAAACTGTATAAAATAAAGATTGTGTTCTTCCAGAGGTTTGATAAACACTCCTCTCAATGGCCGCCAGAGACTCAACAGTGTCCTCTCCAAAGCTTCCACGTTAACATACCGTTCTCCAACCAATTTGCCCAGCAAGCATAGTTCATAATTGATCTCATCACTTTGAATATCCTCCACTGGAATCACGAACTCTTGAATTTTCTTTTCTCTGATAGAAAGATGCTGGAATTCCTGATCCATCCTAATCAAAAGAAAAGTTTCATTCAACAAAAGATACACATGCACGAAATCGGCAGACCAAAACTTGCATTCTTGGCAATAACTTGTTCTCTACTTTGCATGAATTATTAATTTAATGACTTCATTAACATTTTATTATTTTTCAAATTTTAAATATTTTTTTTATATTTGAATTAACTTATCATTATTTATGTAGAAAAATTTATATGGACTATAAGAATTTATTTATATGTATCATTCTATGACTATGCAATGGTTAAAGTACAGGTATATTTGAAGACTAGAATTCGTTTTGTCAGAACGCTAGTGAATGTAGTACACAAATTTTAAAATGATTATAATATATAAGTAATTAACAATATTTATATTTATTGGATTAATTTTTATATTATGAGTAAAGGATCAAATCCAATTCCACTGAAGATCGTAGAAAATATCACCGTCCTCCCGCCAATTACTAGAAAGATACTGTTATTATCAGTTGCGTTGATCCAGTTACCATCTACTTTTGGAAAGAAAAGACAAGTATTCATCGCATCCTATATAGTATACAAAGAAATGGTAACATTTTCTTCAGGATACGAAACAGTAACCTGGCAAAGTTAAACCTCCCAAGTCAAAGGCTAAGCCTTTTTTCACAAAAACCCTCCCGCCAATTACGCAGCCTGTCTCTTTTTATCTTTTTTCTCGTCTTCACGTTCACACGCATAAATCCCAATAAAAGTGAGAGCTCACACTCCCGTACCACCGTTTTAGTCCAACTCACACACGCACAGGAAATCACAGTCGAAAGAGAAAACCTGCAATGAGTCACGACCAAGATGGGGAAGGAGGTGAAGAGTACTTGTTCAAGATCGTCCTAATAGGTGACTCTGCGGTGGGCAAGTCCAATTTGTTGTCGAGGTTTGCGAGGAATGAGTTTGATACAAATTCGAAGGCGACAATAGGGGTTGAGTTCCAAACCCAGGTAGTGGATATTGAGGGAAAAGAAATCAAAGCACAGATCTGGGATACTGCTGGTCAAGAGAGGTTTAGAGCTGTCACTTCTGCTTACTACAGAGGAGCTGTTGGTGCGCTTATTGTTTATGATATCACCAGGAGGACAAGCTTTGATAGTATCAAGAGATGGCTTGACGAACTTAGCAGTAAGTTCTGTTCTGTGTGTTATACGTAGTAGTAGGTGAAGCCTAATGAGGCTTGTATTGTTCTTTAGTTTCTGGAAAATTACGGATTGCCATTTCTGGTTTTGGTTGACAAAGTAATAAACTTTGGTAATTGGTCTTTTAGATGATAAGGAACTGTAGAAGAACAGAGATTAGGATTTTCGTGTTTACTGTTACAATATTGTTTTTATCTACTTGGGTTGATAATTCAGCCAGTGTGCGCCAAGCGTGGAATAGGGTAACTTTCTTATTCTTGGTCTATGTTCTCTTAATCCTTTTTTGTTATTCTAGAATATTTCAAGGAACATGGAGGATATGAAGATTTGGGTATGACTTTGCAGACATTAAGAGCCAAATAAGTTGGAATCACTGAATTATTTACACGTAATGAGTTACCTAATAATGAATTGTTTTGCCTGGTAGGTGTAAAGGGGTTAGGGATATTTTTACTTACATAGTTTTACTTAACCACCTTCTTCAACCAATGTTGCAGTGCATTGCGATACTACAGTGGCCAGAATACTTGTAGGGAACAAATGTGATTTGGAAGATATCAGAGAAGTGCCTGTAGAGGAGGGAAAAGGCCTTGCAGAAGAACAAGGGTTGTTCTTCATGGAAACATCTGCACTTGATGCAACCAACGTTCAGACTGCTTTTGAGGTGGTTATTCGGGCGATATATGACAACATGAGCAAGAAAATTCTGAACTCTGATTCATACAAGGCTGAATTGACTGTTAATCGAGTAAGTCTTGTTAAAGATGGGTCTGACTTATCAAAGCAGAGCAGATTCTCTTGCTGCTCCACATGATTTCTGTTCTTAACACAACCGCCCTTTTCTCTGGGTACACTTTCTGCTTCCGTTTTCATTTTATTCAACTTTATGGAGCTTTTTTTGTCATATGATGCATCTTCTGGTGCCTTCATAAACGTATATCACAAGGCACCAGACCAGGGCCGAAACAGAGAAAACATGTTATTGTCATTGATTGCATGTAGAAACATTTATGAATTAAATAGCTTTTAACTATGGTTTTGAGCAATGTTGTGAATATTGTACTTGGACTGATACTGGATTTTGTTCTACTATGGTATAGTATCGATACTAGTTAATATTGGATACTATTTTGAATAATTTTTAAAATTATAAAATATTTCCTCAATTTTATAAAATTATAAAGTAATTTTTCAATATATTGTGTTATATTATTTTTTTTACTTTAATTCAGCCCTTTTCTCAAAAAACTACATTCATGTAAATTTAGCATAACAACTATCAGTTAGTTCTTATTAATCAAAGCAACACTGAGTTAAAAAGTGTCATTCTTTTCATATATTACTTATATAAATAAATATTAACTATGTTTAGTATCTAACATTAATTACAATCAATACAATTCAAGATCATTTAACTTTCATATTTATAAAATTAAAAACAATACAAGTTTTTAAAATGTTACAATTGATTCCTACAAAATATCATAGATAGTAAGAGTATCATAGTTTAAGGCTAAAAATATAGTCAACTAGATGAGAAATTTAAAATAAAAATATTTATAGTTATAAGTTTCATATTTATATTGCATATTTAGAATGTATTATATGCATAAAGTGAAATTAAAAATCAAGAGAAGAAAAATAAAAAACTTAAAATTTCATTCTATGCTATATCCACTTTAATCATATTAGTCTACAAAGTCCTCCTTGAGGTGAGTTTCATTATCACTATTAGTCAAAGTGAATATAACAAATGAAATATCAATATTATTCCGTCCAAGTTTATTTCTTAATTTACTTTCATTTATAAATTTTGTTCTTCTAAAACCTAAACAACTAAGAGACCGATATGATTAGGAAAAATTAGATTAATAGAACTACTTATTTATTAAGATTCATATTAAATAAATAAAACTATATTATTAAATTATTATGAAAGTATAAGAAATTATTTTTAAATTAGAAATGATAATAAATATCTTTTTTGAAACTTCAAGATGTGTAGAATAAATACCAAATCATTAAATCTCTTCTATTCTAATCTATTTGATTGTCTTTAAATAAGTGAACTCAATTGTATTCCAATACATTTCACACTCAATTGGCTAAGAATTTGAATTGTATAACCTTTACAATTATATAATACCGTTTTGAAATTGCTTCCATCAAGTAATTGTAAGACAACAAAAGTAATCTTATAAATAAAATAAACTGACGATTAATTTTAGATAAAAAAATAATTGAAGAAATCTATGTCTAGAATAAGTTCATCTTTTTAGTATATTGCAATGGACATTTTGAAATCACCACTTGCATCTTTGTTACCTCCATTCGTGAGATAAAGAGACCTTGTATTATGTCATTTGAAATAATTGTTGTGATGGTTAAGAGCATTTTCTTATTAATTAATTTCTTTAAGTTATACAAAAAAAAATAGAAATAGGGAAGAGATTCACATAAGAAACTATGATATCATCCCATCTAAAGGCTGAAACTAAAGAATCCACTAGAGGTTTTGAAATACCTATAAAGATAATAGTCAGGAAAAACTTCTCTTCTTATAACAGCATTTAAAACCAAAAAAAATAAGGAAACACAGAGGAAAGCGGTACACACAAGGCACAGATGGTAGGACCTTTTGAGATTCTTTGTCAATTTCAGTGGCAAGTTTCACCTGTTAATCATTGATGTCATAACATCAAAATTTAGCTGTTGTCAAAGGCTTACCAATCTTCTTAATAGAACAACAAATGACTATATAATTCCAGAAAATAATAATATTGGCAAAATCAAACAGTAGTATCCTGGTAGTTGAAATGCAGAGGCATTCTTGTTTTGCCAATCAGCAATAATATACCTCAAAAATCACTAATTAAGATCTAGACACATCAAGGAACACAACCAATTAGCAAGTTCTATCAGTCCAAGTCTGCAAATAAACAAAAGTTCAAATGTACCTCATTGATGACTTCTTCATTAGCCAACTCTTTTGCAGCTTCAATCTGATCATTTGTCCCATCTATGGAACTGATCTCTCATAAGATGTATCACCTGCATGCTAGCTCTGGGAGATAACAAGCATAAACCTACTTGTGATCAGACTTAGAGGCGAGTACGGGAGAGAGGAAGAGGAATCAAAAGCGACACATCTGGCGGCATGTTGCGCTTTGCATTCTGGAGGACTCGCAGTTTGTTAGTTGTGAGCTACTAGATGGAGGTACTCGTAGTTTCCACCTATCATCAAACAAATATGCCAGTGGTCTTAATGTTATTAAGATGAATCAAAAATATAAGATCAGTGACATCACATCATTGCAAGAATAAATCTCAAAAGTCTAAACGTAAAAATGTCGGAAACCGAAGCAAACCTTCAAGTGAGCAGCAACCTTCTCCTTGTCTGTGAAGACACCGGTGGACTCAACAACGATGTCGGCACCAGCCTCAACCTATGGAATCTCCTCTGGGTTTCTGGAAACCCAAAACAACCATAAATTATAATCATATTTACCCATTAATTGAAGATTTTGTGAACTAGATAAATCAAATAATGAAAACAGCAAAAAGGGTACCTGTGAAATGCAGAGAAGATGATACGCTGAACCAACAAACTGAATCAGCTTTTCCGTGAAAGCGTGAGAGATGCAAAGAAAGAGGCGAGGAAATGAGGGCAAAATTGACATAAAAAAGAACAAAAACAGCTGATTACGTGAAAACGCTCCTTGGAGGAAGGAACTTTTTCAAATTCGCGGATTGAGTTGAATCAGCCAATCCAATCAGCTAATAACTAAACAACCTTAATAACTTTTTGGTAAAGTCAATAAGTTAAAATGAATCAAACAGTTAAAAAAGAGCTTATCAGCTCTTCACCAAACAAAGCCTTTATTTTGCTTTGTGAAACTTGGTCTAAAATAATCACTTAGGTTAAGAAATATATTAGCAATAAACAACATAGAGTAACGTTATTTTTTTCCACCTCTCATTAATAAATGCAAGATAAGGTATGTACAAAGAAGTCATATTTTCATATTAACCTTAATTATTTCCTTAGTCCTTTCCATAACATCATAAAAGTAACTTATCCTTGACTTGTTTTACAACCTCTTTTTAACTACTTGATAAGCAACATCAATTATTGTTAAGGAATTGTATAATGTTTACAACTTCAAATTCACTCAAAAATTCATTAAAAATCTCTAATAAATTATTAGCTTTTCTTACGAAGCTGGATGTATTGGTTGACTTCAAATCATTATTCCTTTAAAAAAATAAAACAAAAAATTATAATTGACTCATCTCTTCTAATTTTTTCAACCATCACACATGATTAAATATGAGTCACCTAGTCCTTCTCAAATAGTATTCACTAACAATATTGTTTAGAAGATTACCTCAATATACATCAATTGAAGTAGCTTTAAATCCTAGATCATAAGAGACAATATTATCCACCATGGGTTAGTAATAGTAAAATTAGGCAGTATTGAATGTCATACTTACGTTGTACTACCATCTTGCCATTACCATTTGTACATTATGAGCTGCTTCTTTAAATTGTAATGCATTACAAATTAAAAGGTTCAGCTTTAAGATGTGTTTATAGTGTAAAATAATTAGGCCCTTGTTTTCTTCTTTTCCTTATATCATTTGCAATATTCCCTTGTTCTCGGGAATACTAGTCTTAATATTATTCATATCATCATCATCGCTGCAAAACAAGCTACTAATACGAATTTCATAGTTAAGTCTTTACCTTATTTTTTTTCTTCTCATGCTTATAATCTTCAAGCAAAGTTTCTTCTTTCATTTGACATTACGACTAGCTTTTTTGCAATCTTTCACATTACCTTTAATCGTAGATAACTCTTTCATTAACGTGACAATTTTCTTACCTTTTAAATATTCATCAAATACAAATATATTATATGGTTCTTCATACCAAGAACTAATCCCACTTAAGTCTATCTTGGATTATTGAAGCTTTCTAAAAAGGTTAAACTATCATGAGTACTTAAACTTTCATCTATTTATTTGTAAAAGTAAATTCAATCAAATAAGCATAATAAAATAAACAAATAGTACATACACCTCTTATATGTAAACTAGGAAAGAAACATAAGCCAATAAATGAGATTATGCAATACTATATCAATAAGATTTGTCATTCAAATAGGTAAACCAAACCCACATCAAGAATAGAGAATTAAAAGAATACAAGTAGTTGATAGAGAAGAGCAGATAGAAAGAGACAGGAAAAGAAATTTGACGATGAAGAAGACGACGACCAGTGATAATCAGAGACATAAAAGGGAGACGATAACAACTTTTATGATTTGTAAGAGACTAAAAGTGAGACTGATACCTATTTCTAATTCATTATCGTATTGCGTCAATATTTAGTGTGTAGCGCCCCCTTACCGTAAAATACACACCGGGATGCCCAGAGGTCATTCATGTACATATCCTACGATAAAGGCGCACTACGATCGATCATTTTATTCACTTCACATGGCATCGTTAAAATTTGTTTATAAAGCATCAATAGAAAATCCACAATATTTTGAAACCAAACTTTTTCCTCATTCCATTACTCAATCAAAAAAATTTTACAATGTGTCTTTCACTATTTAATACAATGTACATCTACAAGATCTAGTACAAAAATATTACATGGATGAGGAAATTATGAAAAATCTAACTACGTCATCCAAAAAGCCCAGCTGATCGACCTTTGCGCCATGACTTCACTCTAAACACACTCTACGTGGTAGTGGAGCCACTCAGATGCTAAAGTCGTCTATCGGTCCAGAAAAATAATGATGCAATTTCGCTGAGTTTTGCGAACTCAATGAGAAACCATCATCGATGGTTCACTCAAAACATGTACACATCAATTCAGATAACAATGATGTCGCACTTATACACTTTGCATACAAATTGCTCATTACATAACTATCACATTTTCACATATACATGGCCATTCTAGATTGCAATCAATCAAATACACTTCAAACACACTTTAAAAAATGCATATGAAATGCTTATGAGACCCTTTTTCCAGTTATTATATTGTTGTAACCGAGTGACTGTACTATCCCGTATCCATTGGATACCGGGCTCATTAATCGTTGAGCCAATGGCTCTAAATCACTCTCGAGCTCGAGACTCGTTTTCATTCGTTGAGCTTTAAGCTCTAGCGGTGGCAACTTAGGTCCAATTTCCATTATCTGTTTATGCATTCATGAATGGAATGCATGGTACACAATGTATCATGTCAAAAGCAATTAATTCACAAAATTCATAACAATCACAACCCATCGCATGACAAACATTTCTATGTCATTTCTCCCATTTCATCGGACATTCTGTCCGGAACTCACATTCATAAACAGTCACAATCCCAATATTATTCTCCGCAATAAACATATAATAATCGAGCAAATCATCTAGGTTACTCACTGCTGCTCCCAAAGCTAATGCCTGGAAGGTCCGGCAACGTCTGTGGGTTGACGTTCCAGTTGCTCCTCTATAACCAAATAACATACATATAATTCATAATTTGCACAAGTATCGATGTTTATAATGCACATGAATGAAAAGGAAAATGTACAATACATGCATGACAATCCCGGGTATCATTCCCTCATTTACATTGCAAAGCCATTCTCAAAACAAAACTCATCTTGTTCTAAATTCCACTTTCGGGTCTATAATGAAGCACATTAAATTAGAGAGTGAAGATGCAATAATTTGATCATACTCCCTTCTGGAAACATGCTCCTCTATGTCTTACGATTTTATTGACACCAAAATCGCTCAATTTGTCCTAGTAAATTGGGAGGTATACCTCAAACAGTGAAGATCGGTTTAAAGAGTACTAAACTCAATTCCAGCTAGCATTTGAACAACTTAGGGATTGAATCATAATTGAACTTCTTCATATAATTTGTAGCCCTATATCTTAACTTTACTATAAAGAAAGAATCATCCCAATTGGAATCCTCTAACTCCAGATATAATTAAAACATTGAACTCCGTTCAGTAAACTACTCCCGTTGGTAATGTTCTAATAGACTCTCACACTTGCATTTGATCAATCTCTTTCAATTTTACTCCAATTAATACAAAATTTGGTGGAGACATATTTAAATGTGTTAGGAATCTAATGCCATAATAATAAAATAATTTGGAGCTCTAGACAAGGAGTTATAATAAAAATAAGCAACCATGTTCATGCTTGATTTCCAATTTAACCTAGTTTGGCACGAATGCCATAACTTTCTCTACAAAACTCGGATTCCTTTCGTTCTTATGCCATTTTAAAGAAGACATCTAGGGATACAACTTTCATGAAGACCACAAATTCTAATTCTGTCATTAAGGGGGTCACACGGACCGTGTAACGTCACACGGTATGGCCGTGTGAGCTACGGGTGAAAGTGCCCCTGATCATGGATTTACACGGTCAGTGTAAAATTTACACAGACTGACCGTGTAACCTACGAGTCTCCTTAATTTTTCACCCCTAAAAACTCCTCCAAATGGTTCTAAACCTATTCTAACCTTCCATACACTCTTAAGCATCCCCAAATCACCTATTCTTAAGCAATTATCACTCCAAAATCATTGAACACAAGTTAAACTTCATTAACTCCTTTCATCTATCAATCTCAACTTCACCTTATCCTTCCCAAATTTTCCACTCTTTTCCATAACATATCTTAATTCAACATAATACTACTCCAAGCTCAATATCATGCATTCAAAGTGATGGAAACCATTCACACACAAGTAGTTAATCAAACACTCTACATGAACCACAATCATATACCTTTATACATAACAACTCCAACACTCAATTTCCCTAAGTTCATGACAACATTTGGGACACTTCAAGACAATATTCCCAATCAATATCTTCATAAGAATTATAGTAAATTTCCTCTAGTTTCATTTAAGCCAAACCTCAATTCAATTGGACAACTATAGAAACAATGATAACTATGCAATTGAAGCACATTCAAAGATCAACCTATGGCAAATTTCCAGATTTTTCCACTTCTAACAATTAACCTTTAACTCTTATACTTAGCTTATCTCTTCCATTTCACCTCTT
>JAOTAZ010000009.1:6015286-6028840 GCA_025629785.1 Erythroxylum oxycarpum | reverse complement strand
AAGGTATCCACGCAGAGATCAGAAAACCTAACCGGGGCAAACCCTTTTGACCCGGGAATAGCTAGAATAAATTAAAGGCTGCTAGACCTTACCTTTATCCTTGGAGGGCAACAGAAAAGACGATGAAACCTTGGAGAGGAGAGAGTAGTGAGATGAAGGAGAAGAGAGAAGTGAAGCAAAAATGTTAAGCTTCTTATGAAAATTGGATTAAGAGCTCAACTCCGAATGAAAAATCAAATGGCTGCTCATCAAACTGATGGGAATTTCAACTGGGATATCAGGTCTTTGTAAACTTGAGCCTTATAGATAGACTACTATATCTAACTTCAACTAGTTGGCTAAGCAATATTATCATTTATTTAAAAACTTAGAGTGTGTCAAGCCTTTTTTTAATTGATTAGACTTCATACTTAAAAAAAATCCACAATATTTGTTCATATCTCTGTACTTAACCAATGTCATAAGGACACTACTACTCAGCAAGAAGCATTGCCATATGATTCTTCTAGTTCTAGCCACTACTTACTTCTTCCCAGATTTTAGGCTTTAGTAATGTTGGAGAATGATTTAAACTTGTTAAAAATGTGGCACTATTTCTTTTGAGTTTGTTATTCCTTTAGTTTGACTTTTTATTCTACTATTGTATTCAAAAGACAAAGTTACGTTTGTTGCTATTTTTATATTAAGTGGGACCATGAACCCACGTTGCCTTTTATGTTGCCAATAAAGTAGGACTTGTAAGCCTAACAAAGGCTATTGTTGCTAGGGTATTTGATTAAGAATAATCGAGGCCATTTTTCAAGAAAAGTTTAACATGGCATCAAAGCTCTTTATGATCTTAAGGGGCTGTGAGTGTTCGAGAGACAGTAGTGGCATAACGTCCAATAATACATCAGCTTTTTCACCTCTAATTTTTAATGGTGAGAATTATCAAGTTTGGGCACTTAAAATGAAAGCTCAGTTGAGAAGTATTGGCTTGTGGTAGTAGATTGAAGGTGAAAGGCAAATACTACATCTAGGAAATAAGCCAATGCTCAATCAAATTAGGGTTCATGAAGTAAAGGAGTCAAAGCTCTAAAAGCCTGATCTGAAATTCACGTTGTTGTCTCTGAATCAATTTTCTCAAGAATTATAGGTTATGAAACAATCAAGGGAGTTTAGGACACACTGAAAGAACTCTATCATGGCAATGATAGAATAAGGTGGATGTAAGTGTTAAATATCAAAAGAGATTTTGAGATTCTAAGGATGCAAGAAAAGGAGACTCTATAAGAGTTTTCTAACAGGCATTAATGGTTGTAAATAAAATTAGATTGATGGAAGAAAAGCTACCTGATAACATGATCGTAGAGAAAGTGCTTGTAAGCTTGCCCAAAAGATTTGAGACAAAAATTTCATCTCTAAAGATTCAAGAGATATCAATTAAATTACCTTGATTGAATTAATCAATGTCCTGCATGCTCAGAAGCAAAGAAAAATGTCGAGAAATGAAGGAACCCAATAGGTAGTTAAGGGGGCTTATCTAGCAAAGGCCTCATCTTCAAAAAAAAAAGCTCAATCTTAATGTGATATTTGCAAGAAGCCTAGTCATGATGAAGATAATTGTTGGCACAAGAGAAAGTCTCAGTGCTTCAAGTATAAGCAGTTCGGGCATATACAAAGGAATTGCAAAATTAAGACTGAAGACAGTGTCAATTTGGCATATGTTGTTGAAGAGGAAGAAAAATTGTTTTAATATTAGTAAAAAGTCCACCAAGAAGAAGCTTTTGGAGAGAAGTGGTCCAACTATTGAAGGGTGATGAGAAGTACATCATTAAGCATAATAAGTCTTACAACTTTGAATCAAGAGGAAATGTTGGAGAACGATTCAAAGTTGTTAAAAATGTGATCCTTTTTTTTTTGGGTTTGTTATTCCTTTAGTTTGAATTTTTATTCTAATGTTGTTATTTTAGCTAGTCAAAACGTTAAGTTAGGTTTGTTGCCATTTTTAAGTAGGGCATGAACTCATGTTGCCTTTTATGTAGCCAATAAAGTAGGACTTGTAAGCCTATAAAAGGCTACTATTGCTAGTGTATTTGACTAAGATAAACCAAGGTCATTTTTCAATAAAAGTTTAACAAGGTTTTAGTACACGGCAAGTTCGTTTCTTAGTTTCTTGTTTAGTGGGAATCACAATCCCCCAATGAAGCAATGTAGGAATCAAATGCAAATTTTATCCAAGATTTCCCTTCCTTTAACCTGGCGGACAATGTTTTTTTTTTTTTTTGGATGGGAATGGTAATGTTAAGAAGTGTAATCCCTTCTCTTTCCTAAATTTTACTTTCCCTTCCTTCCCTCTTCTGTGTTGGTGTCTCATTGTAACAACATATCTGAGTAAAATATGAGTGGGTTAGGCTTATAAAGCAATTTCTTCTTGCAGTGTAGGACTCTCATGTGCACAACTTTTTGGTTTGTCAGCCCATCCCTTCCCTTCATGCGTACCACGACCATGTCGCCTCATGGAAGTCTTCTTTAAATTGTACAATTACTGTTTTCGTTAGCAGTTCTTGTCATACGGGACTTTTTTTTTTTTGTCTACAGAATGTTGTCTTACTTGGACCCTCTAAGCTCTAACTAGTAACTGCAAACCTGTTGCACTATAGGCCCCATCTCATGTGACATGTTTGAATAAAGCAAAATTTAGAGCATTATGGCGTATTATTCCCAGTAAAAAACCATGGCCCATGAGCCATGACCCCTTAATGCGATTCCTGATCACCAGTTTGCCTCTTTTTGAGGTTTAGGCCTCTAAGCACTACAATTGCCGACACCGTCAGAGTCAAAGTGCACGACTTTTTCGCACCCAAAAAAACTAAAAGTACACGTTTCTCTCCTTAGTTATCAATAGGTCATGATGGCAGCTGTTGAAGCCACCCCCGTACAATGACCACATAGCCCCGCCTTCTGGTTCTTGGGTCCAGGTTCTAGAAGGTAGAATAGTGTGCATCTGTTTGAGCTAAATGGTCGTGAATGTGGTCCAACGGGATTAGAAAAGAATACAAGCGTCGAATGGGGAATGGATCGGGTCGGTCCTTTCTTTTTGCTATTGCTTAAGGAAAATAAGGCATGTGCTAATCGAAGCCACAAAAGTTGGCTGTGTCGACCGACGGTGGTGGTTATTAAAAGGAATTAGGCATCTAAGTTAGAAAAGGCTTTCGCTTTTGAGGTGACAGACCGCCCACAGAAAAGCTGAAAATGAAAGGTAGCAAATAGAAACAGATAATGAATGCTAAGCATATACTTCTTTATTTCCCGTAATGGTGGGGTGGTCCTATCTGGCTTGACATTTTCCATGTTTGTACCAATTAGAATAATTTTTTTTTCTTTTTCTAAAGGAGAGCTTTTGGCTTTATTTTTGCCTTCTCATCATATATTTATGGTGTCACGTACATTAAAAAGATGCTATCTTGAGATTTGCTCTCTCCCAACATATTGTCTTACATTTTCATGATGGTGAGGTTTGGGAAAGTCCAGGATTGCTTATATCATAGCTGTAAGAGTACGAGCTTGTTGAAGCTATTCCTGAGCTAAATTGTATTAAAAATTTGTAAACTAGCATCCATATCGAGCGTCCCCGCGTAAGGAGATGTTAAGATCGTCTTTGGCGCCACAGGAAGATGAAGATGACCGTAACAAAAATCTTCAATTTTTCTAGGTTTTTTTTTTTTTGGGAATCATCAGACATTTAGTAGGAGGCCTTCCTTGTTCGGAATCTTGTGGCCAACAAAACCAACTCCCCCCTTTTAAGTTGAATTAAGCACAACTGTCTGAAGTCTCTTCCCCACGATTCAAGGTCTAAATCTATCTTTTTCTTTACCTTTATTGACCACCTTTCCATTAATGTTGAATGGTCCTCACAAATTATTTAGGTTTGCATGTCCATAGGATCATTCTTGTCTAAACATGTCTTCGGTAGTATCAAGAAATTTTTGGTTTAAAGGAATTTAAAGATGTTGTGTGAATATATACAATGAATGATATAACTTGAAAGTTGATGAGACTGTTCCTTTATGCAAGGGTAGAATAGTCCTTTGTTGAAGGGTGATAAATGAGAAGAAACGGAGGGGTTCTCATTTAGATGAGCAACAAAGGAAGGCATTAGCTGGAGGGCCTCAAGGAGACAGGAATAAATGAAGCATTGTCAACCATTTCAATGGCTAATAATGATTAATGTACAAACAATTAATTCGGTAGCGATATCCACCGGTCAAACAAGAATGGTTTATTCTTGGACAAACCTTGGGTTGCTCGCTTCGTTCACATCTATAAGGAGGGTAACCGTTATGCTGATTGGTTAGCCAATCACACTTTTCAGTTGGATCCTGGGACTCATTTTTTCTCGACGCCTCCTTTAAGTTGTTCTTCCATTTGTATGGAGGATATTTGCGAGGTCTCCTTTTCGCGAATGTGTCCTATTCAGCTTTTCTCTAGGGCTTTGCCCTCATTTTTCATCCCAAAAAAAAAAATCTCAAGGCCAAAAAGAAAAAGAAGAAGAAAAGCAAGGCCGTCAGAAGCATCTCAATCTCAGGAGTCGGGACAAATTCCCCTCATTTTAGAGAACAGTAAGTTTGTTGTTGCACATTGCCCGTCAATGGCACAAATGTAATTCAGCAAATGCCAGGGCCTTTGTGCTCGATAGGTCTATCCACTCCTTATTCTTTTCCCGTTCTGAATTCTTATACCCACTAAAATAAAACAAAAGATTCCAACTTTCCACCACTCATTGCTCATTCAATCCAAAGTTTGATCCCCAGACTGGTTGAATAGACCTTCCTCACATCCCGTCCAAAACTGGCCAGCACATTGTCCAATTATTCGCTTTATCCCTCTTCATCACATCACTCATCCAATAATTCATATACAACTAACAGCATGCCACCGATGTAATTTTTTTTTCCCACATCCACTCCTGCTATCTGCTGTCTTCAAATTTCCCTTTCCAAGTGTCTATTAATAAGAGCTTCCCTGGAGGATACACCGCTTGGCAGACCCTTGGGTTAAATTGCATCAGAATTTATAAAAATTTGAAGGATAACAACTAAGGATGCAACTTGTAACGGATCGCTTTCCCTAAACATACATTGATGATGAATGTAAACGCAACTACACCTTCATAATATGCTTTATTTATCGTAATTATCTCTCAACTATGTTGATTTTGTTACAATACCCCTTTCAAGTTCATTAACACGAATAGATATCCAAGATTAAAGAAGTTATTACCTTATGGTGCAAACTTCCTGACTTTTTACACCGTGCAGTTCTTCAACATTTATTGCCATACAGCAGAAAGTCATCGACGGAGCTAAGCTTTAGCTATACCTTTAATTGGCATGGACAACTTCAACTGCTAAAAGGAAGCATACAGTGTTTGGTGGCAATAACTATTCCTGAGAGACTACTCCAAAAGGGCAGGTAGGAATCCTTTGAAGGACCACAATACCAGAGGTTACTGCTCCATTCAATATGGGCACGATATTCCCATTGCATATACATCAAACCATCTCTATACCACTTATTTATCGTGACCAACACGCAGAGTATATAAGGTGAAAGTAATCTCTGGATCGGAGAAAGGAAGATCTAAAATTTGTCCTTCCAAGGAAACTTGAGTTTTTATCCAAAAAGACAAAGGTCATGGGGGTTAAGTAAATGGAGCCTCTCCAGAAGAAATTACAAAAAGTTGCCAAGCGGTTCCAACTGAAAATGAGTGAGATGCCACAGGCAGTGTGGAGCGTGGAAACGTAGAACATGGGATTAAAATTTCTACAAATGTTCTGTAGGGGACCAGAAAATGATGCCAAATAAAACTATTAGGTAAGACAAAATTGTTACTATAAAAATCCAGAAACATTATAGGAGAGAAAGGCATATACCCGAAAGAACTAATGAACAAGACGAGAGGAGTAAAATCTGTACGGAGATTATGGTGTATTTATTCACAAAGACTACTAACTCATGAACCTGAAATAGAAAATCCCCGGAGGTAAAAGGATGGACGATGGAGACTGCTCAAATGCTGGAGTTCCACCAATGGGCGATCACAGAACAGGAAACAGATGCAGAATTTACATAATGCTATTGCTGAACTTGATGGTAGAAGACAACTCATCTCATCATGCAGTATGAGTAAGATTAATTCCCTTATTCAGTCGTTCAAGAATGCCATTGGCCTTCCTCTTGGCCCTGGAAGTTCCATCTCGAGCCAGCTTTGAGATTGTTTCATAAACACTCTCCTCTTCCCTAATAACCTTCCACATGTTCCGATCATTAAAACAGATTGTATGAAGAATAGCAATGCAATTTTCCTTACTACGCTCGCAGGTGCTCTCTCTGATAATGCGAAGCAAGCAAGGGACACCTCCAAGTTCCCCTATTTCTTCAACAGCACGTTGATGACTAGAAAGCATTGCAAGAATAGCCAATAACTCATCAACATGGGCACCAATAATTATCTTCTCGACAATTACCTTAACTGCACCATCCCTCACAGCTCTTGCCTTGTTTTCATGCATGATACAAAGATTAAAAATTGCAGAAGCAGCATCTTTCACAGCCATAGGATGTCCCTCTTCTAAAAGGTCAATTAGTGGCCCTAGTGCACCAGATTTCCCAATAAGTGCCTTATTGGAATCAAGGGCAGATAATGTGAAAAGTGCAGCAGCAGCATTAGTTCTTGCTTCAATTGTTCCAGACCTTAATGTTTCCACAAGAAGTGGAATAACAACTGGCGTTTCGGCAACAAGTTTTTTGTTGTTATCGTGGATAGAAAGATTGAGTAGGGTCGTAATCACATCTTCTTGAAGCTCAGGATGAACTGCACTTCCAGACTTGCTTTCAGAGAGTGGATGCAGTAATTGTGGAATGGCATCAACAGACTCACCAAACAACGCCCGGAATGAGGGCATCCTCTTTGTCAACAATCGGAGCTCTTTAGCAGCTTCTTTCTGTTCAGGAAGCACTGAAGACATCTTTTGAAGCAGTGATAAGAAATGATCACGATCAGCTTCTGTCAACCCTTCCCCATTAACATAGTTGACAGAATCTGGCAGTTCTAAGCCCTGAATTTTGCACCATTGAAATATCATCTCCCTGACCAAGTGATTGGGGATAAGGACGGTGTGTGAGAGTACTTGTTGAGTTAGAGGACATGTCCTATTGCCAGCTTTCAGCCATTTCTGGATAAATGGTCTATCATAAGTCTGCACAATAAAACCAAGCAAATGAAAAGCCAAATTAAATATAAAAAGGACTAACGAATGACTGAACTCACTACATACAAATAACCGGGAGAAAAACTGGACTATAAGAATTGCAACTGCTAAATTCTGGTCCTGTACTTAGATAGACGTTGAAAACGGTAAACATGACAGTACTTCCGAAAAATACAAGGAAAAGGAGAAAATGTGGTAGGAAAACTCATACGGTCAGCGTTTTGGTAATCCAAATTCATTCAGTCAAACTAATTGCCATTTCCCAATGTTTGAGAGAGGTTAAAAGCAGCATCCAACACATTAATTCCACCAACTACTCGATTTCAAATCTTTTTGACTGGTAATCCAATCCAACTAAACCCAGTAAAAGTCTTTAACGGCATTGTCACACGAAAAACCACATTCATCTTGTTAGGTTTCTGAGAAAAAAAATCAGGGTGAGAAAGAAAAAAAAAGCCCCTGCAACGCCAAATCGAGTAAAAGTTACAGTTTTTCATAAGTAAATTTTAAATTTGCGACAACCAAATTTGAAACCTTTCAGAAGGCCAACAGTAAAGTAATACAGAAGAGTATATATTTTGAACAGTTGTGGTTTTTTCAATTGAAGCAACGAATTTTCTCTGACTTCTCTGAGTAACCAAACAGCGAAAAGAAAAGAAATCTTGAAACTAACCTGACCCGTAGACAAAATCACAGGATCTCTCATCAACTCCTTGGACAAAGGACACTTAAACTCCTCGGGACATGTCATCGCTTCCCTTAGTTCCAAAGACAGCGATCTCTTCCTCATTTTGAGTTCCTTTAGAGCAGACAGAGTTTCTCTTGCCCGATCGACTGCTTCAACGGGGTAATCATCAACGTCGACAATAGTCCTCACTAGCTTCTGAAGCTCTCTTTTCAACTCCGTGACCTTCGCCATGACCGGTGGATCGGAATCAAAAGCGCCGGTTTTGGCCATGTGACGGTGGGGTGAATCAGGGCCTTCGGATGAGAAGACTTCGTTGGATTATTATACAGAGATTATCTTAAAATCCTCAGGGCACTCTTGCAAAGGGAATGGGAGTGAGAAACCGAAAATTTCTCTACTTCATTTGCTTACATCTCCCCTTCTGCTCTGTCTCTCTCTCTCTAGCTCTTCTATTTACAGTGACTCTCTGAACTGAGAAGAAGCTGTCTACACTCAAATCTCTCTGTTTTCATGTAATCCGGAACCGTGTCGTAATGAGTTTTCTCTCTCACACACACTTTTAATGGGCACAGGTGTTCCTCCCCACCAGAATGTCACGTTCTCATAAAAAATTTCCTCTCTTCTCTTTTTTTTTTTTCAATTATACTTAAAAAATCAGAGTGGTATGTAATTATGTTCTTATTATGTTAAGAAAAAAAGAGAAGAAAGGCATGTTCGTTTGGCTTGTGTTAGAATTTATAATAGATCTACGAGCCCATACGAGAAGAAAGGCTAAACCATATACAAGTTCAAGTAAGATTTCATTCTAAAATTAATTGGTATTAAAAGGAGTAACTTATTAGGCTTATATGCATGCTCAAGGTCATATATTCTTTCGATGTGAGACAAAGTCTCACTTATATTTCAACAACTTGGCTTACACAAGTTAAGTAGAACTGTGAATACGAAAGATCTGTTTGGTCAGTATTTTACCTCTTACGAGTTGACTCGGTGTGAGTAAAAATTAATTTGAATGTAAATAATTTAAAAATGTCTTTCCCAAATTGAGATTCTTGTTATTAAACTAAAAAAAAATACACAATTTGTCTATTTAATATTTGAGTAAAGTAAGATAAACGAATTAACGTCACTCAAAATATTTATAAATTGGTAAGACTAAAAGTAGATTACCCTATTAATCTTAATTTGTCACTTATAATAAGGCTACTGACTTATCAAACTAATGTTCTGAAAATCGCCCATTGGCTCTAATTAAGCATGTGTACACAATCAAAACAGTGAAGATAGAAATAGTGACTTCAGCCGGGGATGCATGGGACCCCATGGTCCAACATGTACGCAATCACGGAATCTATGGCGTAAACAGCTGGCATGACGCGTAGGCTGAAGAGACTGCAATCCGGTGCTTTTCTGATGTTGTTACCTCCTGGAACGGATTTCGAAAGAGCCATGAAACTGGTCGACGTGGGTTTAAATTTGGTGCAATCCATTATCATCACACCTGTCACTCTGACGACCCAAAATGCGCTCTGTTGAGAGTCGAGACGCGTTTTCTCCTCCTTTTTCTACCATCTTGTAAGTCCCAATTGAAGAAGCGAAATACAAAGTCAAACATTATCTTAGAAATCGAAATCGAATCTAATGATGAAGGTTCTTGAAACCTTCCTTAATGGCTCCCTTTGGATAGGGGTGAATATTATTAGGCCGACCCGATTATCTAGTCTCATCTGAATTAATTCGGATAATAAAATATTAAAATATGGGTAAATCAGGTTAAATTGGGTATTACTTAAATTGTTTTCAATTTGGGACGGATAGTTCCGAAAAAAATTTGGATTACCCAAATTAGGTTTAAAAGAATCATAAAAATACATTTCGTTATTTTTCTTGTAGAATTAACATATTAATTACTCTAGTTAATTGAAATATTTGGTTATATTATTAGTGAATTCAACTATTTGTTTTGTTTTATGTCTCTCAAAAGAGATATGAGAATGTAATTCAAGTATTTAGTTATTTTGTGTAATTTTTAAAAGAGAATCAAACAAAATTTCGGGTAACCCAAAATTACCCAATTTATCCGATCGGACCGGGTAAGTTTGGGTAATAAAATTTTGAGTTCGGGCCGGGTAAGATAATTTTTTTTTGAATAATTTGGGCTTTACCCGAACAGTAAAAATTTGGCCTAATTAGCCCAAATGCTCGACTATAGAAGTGGATCCTTCACCCAAATAAATAAACCTCCATCAATATGAATTGAGCAAACAAAGCTCAGCCATGACAGAAAGTGTACATGGGCCTATTAAGTTCTTGTACAGGTTCAAGCAACCTATGGGAGCTAAAAGGATTCCTTTTATTGTTCTAGTAAATAATATCGATAAATTAGTAATCCTTCATTAATTAATAACACAGAAAATCTATTATAACCCATAACTTACCAACTGCATTAGAACAGCAAATACACATGTACACTAAGTGTTATGCAGTACATCCCTAGTCTTGTAGTTCCATGTGTGTCGTTTATGCTCTTGTATGTGTGATGCGAGGGAACTGATCTGTGTTAGATCAAGAGGCATCGGTGTGCTCTTTCCTAGCAAAAACCACTCCTGATTCCCATGCACGCCAGTTAATATGATCGTTAAGAGTTGAGTAGAGTCTTTTCTCAGTCCCCACTTCAAAAGCTCTCTCTCTCTCTTTCTACACATCCACTGTGCTCTCTGCAACTTCGTGGGCGAGATTTCAGGTCTGAAAATGGAAAGACTGAAGTAGTGGGGTTTAAGCTGCCATAAAGTAAAGCTTAAAGATAACCCACTAAGGAAAAGTTTGTGTGTGGGGGAGAGAGTTGTCGTACTACGACTACAGTTATCATTCTGCATTTTTTTATGTACTTCTTGCTTTTATGTTGGGTTATATTTTCTGGGTTTTTTGGCGGTCAGACAGCAAGTCCTGGCTTCTTCTTAAGTTGCTTTGAAATTCATGAATCTCTTCAAAACACATCTTAAACCGAGTAGTGTTTATTTGTGTTTTGTTTTGACCTAAACAAGAGACACTGGAAAAAAAAAACTGGAGATTTGAGAAAAGAAAAACAAGAAGTAAAGACGAGATACTTCAAAACCTTAGACTAGTGTCTCTGCTGTAGCATGCACGTTCGGTCTTTTTCTGATGACTACTGAGGCTCTGTTTTCATGTCGTTTCTTTATGATCAGTGACTCTTGCTGAGAACTTGCTGTGAAAGAGTGAGAAAGTCGGGGGAAAAGTTGCTCTCCTATCGTTGTTTTTCTTTTCCAGGATTCGTTTGTTTTGGTCTTCTTCACAGAGCTGTAGCGCAGAAGAAAAGAAGGTTCACCGTCATGGATCCTATTCCCTGACTTTACAAGTTTACGGTTTGCTAATGGTGATGGCTATGAGTCTTTTCAATGACACAACAGATAAGTGTAGATGTTCTACTTCGTTCCCAAGATTGTTCACTGGCTTTTCCTTTAAGAACTTCTCTGAAACAACAGAGACAGTTCTCAGCCCAAGTTCAATTCTTGATGGTAAACTCTTATCTGGCCTGAAAAACTCCTGGTCTGATCAAATCCCATCTCCTAAGAATCCAGAGTCCGAGACCAAGCGCCTCTGGGACAAACTGGACTCCAAAGGCATTGTTCTTGGACTTGCCGATGCACTTGACATTGGCGAAAATGAGTCCAATCTGTCAAAACCTCAAAATCGAATGGTTTTGTTTGGCTCACAGCTGAAAATCCAAATTCCTACTTTACCTCCGTCATCACTGTCACCAACAGAGCCTCGGAACTCTCGTGGACCTGGAGATTATGGGATCAAAAAAAAGACCTATCAATTGGGTTCTATATCTTCTGCTTTATCTCCTTCTCCAACTAGGAAATCAATATTCGGATCAGCTAACTCGGGTATAGATACACCAAAACCGGCCCGGATTTTCACTGGCTGTCTCCCTGCAAGTGAGGTGGAGCTCTCTGAGGACTATACTTGTGTAATCTCACATGGTCCAAACCCAGTAACTACCCATATCTATGATAATTGTATTCTTGAAAGTGGGTACGGTAGTGATGGATTATCTTATTCAAAGAAAGGAAAGACTGGGTTTTGTGGTGATGAGCCAAGGTATCTATCTGAGGGCTTTTTAAGCTGCTGTTACGCTTGTAAGGAGGAGCTTGGGCAGGGAAAAGACATTTACATATACAGGTCGGTTCAAGTTTCCCTTTTTGGGCTAATTCCTTTCATTCAATTATCTTGTTGAGCTGTAATAAGTTCCTTTATAAAGAAACTTGGGTTGATTATTTGCGGTATTGATGTTAGTGTCCTCAAAAAGAAAACTTGGAATGCTTTCTTGATTTGGAATGAGTTTAAAATCAACCCTTATTTGGTCAAACATATTTCTTTTAAAGTTATTTTCCTTCCTGGCTCTGCAGATTTTTATTTACATGACCGACTGAATCAGATTTATTAGAAAGACAGGAGATATTTGTTCTGTGGCGTGTTTTGTTTAAATTGAACATGAAACTAACGATAAAATCATGTCCCAGAGGAGAAAAGGCATTCTGCAGCAATGAATGCCGGCATAGGGAGATGTTGTTAGAGGAGCGAATAAATCACCTAGAACCTGACGACGTCTATGGAACTTGTTCGTGATTAGTTACTCGTCAGTCTTTAGCGCGCCCGGGGTTCGTCAATGAATACCCTGATCTAGAAAAAAAAAAAAAAGAGGCATGCAGCTTATTTAGACAAACGATTTTCTCTTTTCCTTTAGTTGTTGCCTTTTTGTTCTTTCATTTTACGGGACCAAAGGGCCGGAGATGTATGTTTATTTATCTGATGATTGTTGGAAGGGGTTTTCGCCTTTCTGGTATTTAAAAGTGGGTCCAGTGATGCATTACCAAAGTTTACATAAAACCAGGCGCCCTATCTTAAGTTGAATCTTTTCCTTTTTTATTCAACTTGTACTTAAGTTGAATCATTACATTATTGTGTGGATTGTTGAATCGGGTGATGATTGTTTCAATTTGATACCACAATCGGAGAGCCTAAATCATTTGAATTGGAATACTACATGGAGAAGGAAACACCTACAAATTAAAGTGAGATCAGCTTTAAATAACATCCAGCCATAAGCATCGATCTACACCAATTAAACATGAGATACTTGAAGTAGCCTTCATAGGTGAAGCTTTTGTTGGATTAAGAAGATACAAGGACTGAAGTTAACCCCTAAAGATGATACCCCCTTTATTCACCAACAACTTGAAAGAGCCTAAATTGGCTACCCTTGGTATTTATCTGTTGTAAAATTAACGCATAATCAAATCTAATGCATTATCAAATCTAAGCGTAGTGGAAATAATTTAAAATTTTCCATAGAGTCAACTTTAACATAATTAAATTTGAAACATAAAACATGAAATTGATAAATTAAAACTAACCTTTTCCGATTTCTGATACAATATCCTGCTTCTCTGAAATTGTCAATTCCATGAGTCGTTCAATCGTCCAGCCTCTAACGGTATGCACAGATCTTTTTGAAAAACTCAAATGAAATTTGAGAGAAAAAATGTTAGAAGTGCTAGCTTCATTTGTTTTCTAATTTTTCCTTTT
>JAOTAZ010000009.1:5939153-5955858 GCA_025629785.1 Erythroxylum oxycarpum | reverse complement strand
AAAGATAAAAACATCATCTACAACTTTCATGAAGCACTTAAAGGCAATTTCAACCTCTAACTAGGTCAATTTTTCAGCCAAAGTTTCTGCCTTGTAATTTTCATCCTATACCAACTCCAAATTTTAAAATTTCATATCTTCCAATTCTCACATCCAAATATTGCATACTTTATAGCGTCAGAAAGATTGACAGACAAGCTACAACTTTTGTGTAGACCACTTACTCCAATTTAGACCAAATCCACTTAACGAATGGCCTCAAAGTCGAGTACACCTAAAGGTACACTTAGAGACATTTTCACAAAACAAGCAAAATACACTTAACTTCGAAAAATCATAACTGTCACTCCCAATATCGAAAAATATCAAACTTTATGGCTACGGAAAGCTCTCAACATAAGCTACTAGTTTCATGAAGATCATTTTCTCAAATTTGGCCTAAATCAAAAAGTCAAGTTTTATCTCCAAAATGTCAAACTTTCATAATTCATCTTTTCACACTTTTTCTCTTTATTTATTGCTTTTTAACTCCATTAAAGCAATTTATTCACTAACAATTTCATTTAAAATTTAAACGCCATTTTGGGCCATACCTTAACATAAACCTCAATAATAAAAGTGTTTTTCGCCTATCTTAATCTCATCTAACTATTCACATTCAAATTTTTCTTTTTTTTCTTTATATATGACTAATTCACCACAAAATTCTCGTTTCATGTCAAAATTTTAACTCGCAAGTCTAAGAAAAGTTCGGGGTCCAACATTTTACTTAGCTTCCGTCTGCTTTTACTTAGCTTCCGTCTGCTTTTACTTCGTCTGCTTTTTATTTATCATCAAAATTATTAATCATAAAGTCATTTTGACTTAACAATTTTTCCGTTATAAGTTGTTACTCACAAGCTTTAAGCTCACCCCCACTTTCCATCCCATCTTTAGGTGAAGAGAATGAGATCGAGTAATCAAGTGTCGAGGCAACATTTTGTTATGCATATTTTTGTATTTGAAGTTAGATTTTGTAAAAGCAAGACTTTAATACATTTCAAGAACTATTGGGTTTTGCATCTTTTGTATTTCAGATTGTTGATATCGATGATGTTCAAGGAAATTCCATTGGATTAAGCTCACGTTTCATGATCCAAAGTTGGGCTTCAAAAACGGGGTCCAACAGATGTTTGGTATGAAAGCAAGAAGATGAATCGATGTTGGTGAAAGAGATTACAAGGAACCACGCTCAGTATTATGGTATTCTGAAGAATTGGATTCAGGACACAAGCAGGATCTAACATATATTTCCGGAATTTAGTACACAATCAGTCAATGCAGTTCAGTAATACATCAGTACAATTCAATATTATACAGAACAAAACAAATATAGTGAGACCATCTTAGGTTACTCACAGTACACTCCAACAGCTATTGCCTGGATGTTCCAGCAATATCTAACTGGTGTCTGATGTGCTCCTCTATAATATACAAAACATATTTATACAAATCACATTTTTCACAAATATATAAGTATTCATTAATGCACATCTACTTATATGAAATCTGCACAATGCATGTTCAATGATAATTCCAGGGTACTTTATTGTGATCTTTATCAACAAATCATTAAGATATCAAAGCTCTCATTAATACCATATGTACTTATAATTTAGACCATAATAAACCAATGTCAAAACCATTTCATAACTTCATTGATCACTTCAAATTTTTCTTCTAATACACATACGGGTCAACTTTGCATACTAAATTTGATAAGGTAAATGGAAAAATTATGCAACACTTCCTTCTATAACGTTATTATCCAATGTCTTAAGTTTCTAGTGACACCAAAATCACTCAATTTAATTTAGTAATGTGGAAGATATACCTCAATTATTATCAGGTTGTTCACATTCAAAAACAGTGTACTATGTACAAATTCCATCTAGAAATTCAATATCTTAGAGAATGAATAAAAATTCTACTTCTTGAGACAATTTGTAGACCTATATCTCTAGTTTACTCCAAATTAAAAATCATCATTTACTGAAGTATGTTCAGTAAAACAACACCAGTTCCTACCATTCCAACTGATTCTCGCAATTTCTGTCAATCAATCTTTTCCAAATCAATTCATAATGCTACCAATTTTTCTTGACTGATCTAAAAATGTCTTACGAATCTAATGGTTCAAGAATCAAGTCATTTGGATGTCTAGAGAAGAAGTTATGGTCAAAAGAAGGAAGGTTGTTCAGTAAAAGCAAAAATCCCAAATGCACGATCGTGCTTAAGCACGACGGTGCAAATTTCTCTTCACTTCCAAAGTCGCCATCGTGATTTTGCACGACAGTGCTTTTGGCCTAAAAACCTTAAAAAAAAAGCACAACGGTGCTTTTCCACTTCATCTTCTTCATCAACATCTAAACTTCTAAACTCCATAACTTTTGATCTAGAGCTCCAAAATTTACAAACTTTATATCAATGGAAAGATGAAAGAAAGATCTACAACTTTCTTAAAGATAACTTTGTCAAAATCTCTCAAGATCAGTACAGAAAAATTACAGAATTTTCAGATCGAAAATCTAACTCTTCACTATTTATTTTAAAAAAATTTCCAAACTTCTTTTTTCTAAAATCCAACACTTTAAATTTTTATTTCTAGTTTTTCTACTCCATTTCAATCAACTCATTTACCATAGATTCATATTACTCCAAAATATAAAAGTTTAATCAAAAACCATCAAAAGCAAAAAAATTCATGTTCATCATATTTGTGCTCTGTCATTTTCTGCATTTCCAACTTTTATTCTACATCTCCATGTTTCCTCTCATCCTTCATTTTTACACTCATTCCCATCTCAAACCATCATTTTACAATTGCTCTTCAACTTAAAAACCATTTCCTTGATCATCTCTAAGTTTTTATCAACTCACGTACAGCACACACATATATATAAACCTGCACAGTGAAGAAAAACCGAAAACAGAGTGTATCACCTTTTCACATTTTAATTTTCTATACTCATCTTATACACCATTTCATTTCTATTTCTTAACTCCAAAATTCATTTTTACATCACTTAATCACTAACAATCAATCAAATACTAAGTTAACACTAAAACCAATATTTCTCCCCATCTACATTGTGTTTATGGATATATACATGTAATCATCATTTTCCATACATATGACAGAAATTCATCTATTTCATTTCATAAATCCAAAAATTTAAAGGATTTTCTCAATACTTGTTAAAGATTCATGCATCTTCAACTATCTTCAAGCCCTAACTCCATGCAAAACTTACATGTTTACTGCACAAAATGACCAACTTTTGGTTTTTCTTAGGGTGGAAGAATAAATAGCAGTGGTCGTAGAGTTGTAGGATGAAGAAAAACAAAGAAATCTCTCTGAAGGATTTTGATGAAAAACTTTGTGTATGGGAAAAAAATTCAAGAAGTTGACGAAGAAGAAGGAACTTAGGAAAACTCACTTAACCTCTTTAACTCTCAGGTTCATATAACTTACTCTAGCATGGTTATAAAAGCAACTTTCTAAAATAGTAACACTTGTCATTTTCCTTAGGCCTAAGCCTAAACTAAAATTTCTTCTTGTCTGATTCCTTTAGTCTCATCTTTACAACCTAACTATCTCCAATCATCATTAATTCATATTCCTAGTTTCCATAATTCTCTATAATTTCTAAAAATAAATCCTAAAATCACCAAAATTCAAAAATATTACAATTTCACTAACCCATAAAATTTTCAACATAAAAATATTCATAATTCTAAAAAATACACAAATCAATCCAATTATACCCGGAATTATCCATGAATACATGTACAATTTGTTCATGTGCAAAAAAAATTCACTATTCACGCATATATGTATGTCATATTATGTATGAGCATAGAAATGCCTTTCTAAACTCTCATTACTCCATTATATTTACTATTCTAACTTTCCCACAAGTAATGGGATGTTACAACTCTCCCCTCCTAACAAAAAATTTCATCCTCGAAATTCTTGCCTGATTGATGAAACAAGTGGGAATGTTGCTTATTCATATGCTTTTCAGCTTCCTACGTTACTTCATTACTCAAATAATTTCTTCCACTTGATTGTATTCAATGAAATCACTAAATTTTCCATATACATATTCACTGATCATACTAGTTCCACTATTTCCTCAATTATGTCGGATCACACACAATTTCTCTTTTAGTCTCAAAACACATATATATGATCACAACGATATGTCTTAACATACCCATATGACACTGCGTGAATCTGAAACCTAAACTTTCATCATTTTCATAGGGACCACTTAATCTAAATACACCTTGGTAGTGTGATATTCTTAGAATAATTTATCAGTCATTTGATTTTACATATCTCCTTAGTATTGATACACTTAATTATTATGTTTATCAATATCACTACGATAATAATTTTTGCTTAAATCAAGCTGTACATTGACCTCATATTTCTATCAGTTCCAAATTATTAGTTCTAAGGATATCTTGATCAGTTAAGGTTGTTGTCAATTCGTACAAATCTCTGTGCTTATTTGTCTCTTTCAGGTGAACATACACTATACTTTAATCACAAATATCATTCTCTACTTCAAACTCAACTTTCATAGTCATTTTGATTTCTCAGTAAAGTTCATCAATTCTACTTCCTTAATTTGAGCATTACTAATCTTTCATGCGACACTGATCTTAAATTCAATAGCTAACAGTACTTTGATTCGCCCCAAAATTCAACTCAACCTTCTATGCTCTTAACTACACTAGATTTGGATCTCTCAATATCTGAATTTCGATATATATATATATATATATCCACAATATTTCACCGTACTTGTACTGTCTCGCAAAGCAATTACTATTGCAACAAGTTTTGAATCAATGTGGCATGTACACTGTAAGTCTCGTCAGTCATATTAATATCACTACGTTTTAATCAATCCACAACAATGCATTCACATAGATATCACATTCGGGGAGATATCGCCACAGTATAATATTGATGTTGTATACCAGAATACATCCACCAACACAACTACATTGAATCTTGATTTATCTTACCTAACCATATACTATGTCTCATTTCTGATTGTTCACAATTTGTTTTTCCTCAAACTTTATTAATCTGTATATTTATAGTGTCTCCAAGCTCTCAAAGCAATGACTATTTCAATACGTCTTGATTCATGTGTCAAATACTTAACTCATGTCACAAAACCAAATCAATCATAACATGTTATCACATAGAGCAAATCCATAAACTTTCATTTTCTCATATTCAATAGATCATCATTCTTCTTTCTATTTCTATCAGCTATAACTCATAGCAAATACTTATGCATCTGACTCATGAAAATGCGACTCAAACTAGGGATCAGTTGCTACTGTCTACTATGACATGATAGAATGCATGTGACTTGACACATATTTCAAAAATGCCCATATAAGATAGTAATTCTGGGCTTTGATACCACATATGTAGCACCCCACTCCTGCAGGACACGTACTCGACATCCTGAGTGATATTCAAGTACGAATCCCGCCAAAGTGACGTGCTAAAACGGTAAATGGACGAAACTCATTGCAAAAAAAATTTTACACAATATACGCATATGCGAAAAATCGATGATCAAGTTTGGCCCGAAGGATTTATAAATAATTTCAGTCACAAAGGTTACAAACATTATTGAACACGTTAAAATTTCTGTAATCACTTGGGCCTATTACAGAACAAAATACTTGTATTCATAATGTCTTTACATTTCAAAAAAACTATTTTCATATACATTGCAAAACATTTAAGACTACATTTATCAATATATCATATCGAAATACATATGCAGGCACAAACTGATCCTAACCCAAAACTCTTACTTGGAACCTTTCTCGAGAGACCTTTTCCACGTTGCAATTTTGATGAGTTTGCAAACTCAGTTGAGTAACTATCCTCGATGGTTCACTCATTTAACAAATACAATCAACATAAAATCACACAATTTACAAAGTCAATCATTTCATTACAGCTTTGCAACTCACTCATGATATTCAGTCTTATATGAATGCTATATGTATGAGACTCACATTCGTTCTTATTGTTGTTACTGAGTGCTTACCACATTCTTCTACAAATACTGGCCCATAGGGCTCAGTCAGAACAAAATTATGGAGCATAGCTCTACGTGCAGAATCAGAAATCACTGAGCAAAGCTCTATGTGGAAGCGCTTCATACTGGTAACTCAAGTCACAACGCCTTTATCTGAACATGCATTTTATGAAATGCATCAAATACATATATGTCATATATATATCAGTCACAATTGATGCACAATCAAAAACTTATCGTCATTGGACCTTAGCCTGACATTCAACTTTTCAGTTGAGAATAAAATATCAATTAGGTAGTCTCATTCACATATAAGTAGCACTTCCAATATTGTTTACACGAATCAAACGCCTCGGACATATATTGTCCGAAATTCAGTACATAATCAGTCAATGCAGTTCAGTAATACATCAGTATAATCCAATATTATACAGAACAAAACAAATATAGTAAGACCATCTTAGGTTACTCACAGTACACCTATTCTTCCTATTTTTCATAAATTTCCATAATTCTCTATTATTTTCGAAAATAAATCCTTAAATCACCAAAATTTAAAAATATTACAATTTCACTGGCCCATAAATTTTTCAACGTAAAAACATTCATAATTCTCAAAAATACACAAATCAATCTAATTATATTCGGAATTATTCATGAATGCATGTACAATTATATTCATGTGCAGAAAAAATTCATTATTCATGCATATGTGTATATCATATTATGCATGAGTATGGAAATGTCTTTCTAAACTCTCATTACTCCCTCATATTTACTATTTTAACTTTTCCACAAGTAATAAGATGTTAAATTAAACTAAACGACGTCGCTTTGGTTAAGTGAAATAACATTCGTTAAAACCAAACAACGTTGTTTTGGTTAACTGACGAATGCCCATTTGGAACCAAGACAATGTCATTTGGTTGTTTGTTCCAAACAACTTCGTTTTGATACACAATAAATCGTTCTCCTGCCCAAACAAAACAACATTGTATTTTTTTCCCCAATCAAATGCGACGTCGTTTTGTTACAATCACTAACTTTCGGGAAGACGACGCTTTTACCGACGGCAATATTTCCGTTGCCAAATCTTTCTTTTTTTACGACAATATTACCAACAAATATAAGAAATCCGTCGACAGTTACCGATGGCAGTATTTTGCCGTCACTATTTTCCTTCATATTTAGAGACAGGTATCGTCGCTATATTAGTCAACATTAGCGATGAAAATATTTTTTACGTCGTTAATTTCTAAGAGTTTCTTTTCTGTCACTACTCCACAATTTTCTTGCAGCAAAATAGAAAACACGCTATCGAGCCTCTACACATTCAAGCTCATGTTTTATTAAATGTCTTGTACCCAAAACTTTTCATCTTAATAAATCACTTTAACTGAGTTTTCATAATATACAATTAATTTATAAATATCTATCCAACAGGGAAGACCAGTTTTTGATTTCAGGCAAAAAGGAACCATCTAGTTTTGAACATCTCTCTCTTGTAAGGTTTCCAAAGGAGTGGGGATGTCTCTACGTTCTTCCTCTGATGATTTTCGCGAAAGAAAATTCGCCTTACATCTCTGGTCTCATGGGTTCGACAGTTGGTTTAAAAATTGTATGTTCACCTTAGAGCATGTCTGTTAACCCTTTGGTTTGTTTTTACAAGCTTCTCATGTCGGTCTTCCTCTGTAAGTATCTTGATTCATTTTCGGCTATAAACTCTTGTTCCTAACATAAACTCTTTGAGAATCCACATCTTAATTCCTAGCTTCTTAGTTGGATTTCGCAAACGACGCTCATCGAAACATCTCTCTCTCTAAAACTTTTGTTTACGACTTAACTACAAACGTACAGTCTCTATGTGACAAGTAGTTCAAGCATTCTTGCAAAAAGTATTGGAAATAGCTACTAAGAAATTCGAAAACCAAAGTCAATCTCTAGTTTACTTTTGAGAAGGAAAGATATCATGATTGTATTATCACTTACTTTGTTAAAGAGAGTTTTTCTTATTTCATAAGATAAATGGATATTAGGGAAATGTTAAAAGAGACCAAATTTTTTGTCTAATTTTATTCTGTTTTATTCTATCTCATAAAATCTCAACTATTTATTTTACGGGACTTATATAAATAAATAGTTGAGATTTATTAAATACAATAAGACACCATAATATTAAACCGAAGATCTGAACTCAACGTTAAAGCTGGTGAGGAGTGAGCCTTAATTCTGTTTCTTCTCCTATTGTTTTAGTCTCTGAATGAGATTTCTCCCAGTTTAGGTCCTACTGTAAGACGAATAATTTTGAAAAATAATTAAAACGAACATTAAGATGGCTTTCAATTTGACAAGTGCCCATCTTATCATGCTTTTATAATATCTCCAGGTGGGTCTTGATTTATCACGTATTTGGTAGTGCTGCCTTTCCTCTCTAATCCTAATAAAGCTATTTTAACTTTTATGCCAAGTGACTAAAGAAGGAATGGTGAGATTTGTATCGTAGCCCGCCCTCACAGTATCCAAAACGCCAGGGTTGTTTTGGCTGGATAGACAGAACCGATTACAGCCACCCTTGACCCTTCTTCCTCCCAAGCGAGATATCTTCTTAATCTTTTAAAGTTCTTATGGCTCATCAAACCTTTTCTGCCGACACAAGAAATATTTTTCTTCCATTGATAATACGCCTGCTAATGTTTCTGAGGTTACTTCACTTGTTTATATGAGTTTGTTTTATTATTTACATCATTTTTTAGTAAAATAAACTCTTTTGGCAGTTCCACAATATTCAACTTCAAAGCACCTTACTTTAATGTGATTTTTCTTTATGATTCTCTTTTTGAAAATACATTATGATATTTGTGAACACTTTCTACCTTCTCTGCTTGTGCCGTCACCTTATTTCCTCTTCAGCTCTATCAGTATTTTTGTGACATAAACAATAAAAGGTCTTTGTTGTGGATATTTCTTGAGTGGTTTCAACCACTAGCTCAATGAAAACAATAATGTTTTATAGTTATTTCATAACATCGTCTATGAAAAACTTCTGCTAGACGACAACATACTCATTGTTTCTTCATCCTTCGTTGTTCATATCGTGAAACCTATACTGGAGCCCTTTACACTGAACATTGTGTCTATTTTTATCATACTTTATTATATTGACCACGATATCAAGACAATATGCTCTAATCTCTTAGAGATTTTCTTAAAGAGATCAATCATTTTTCTCATACACTGATCATTTCCTCCTCTATTGGACCTTGTCCAAGTGAATGTGTTCCTAGTGAACCAAAAGCACCAAATGTTGACATGCTAGGTACCAATAGTCCTTAATATGACATAGAAGAATCAGATTTAGACTTTGCAGGACCTTCTCAGCCTTTTGACTCGGTCTTTCAGGATGCTCAAAACACTAATGATGATAGTTACATTCCTAATGAAGATGAGTTAAATCAATTACGGCACAAACTTCACACATATGAGCTCAATCACAGTAAGCGACAAAAGACATGTCAAAATAACACTGACAGCTCAAGTAATCCAGACTCTCCATCCAATTTGCAATCATGGCATGAATCAATAGATGACAAATAATGCATTGGATTCTATGCGACTCGTCTTTTTAGGTGTTTTCCTTTTTAAGTCTTTTGATGAAAGAGAATCTTGGTAACCCACAAAACACTATGTAAGATTCTTTCTTATCATCATACTATTTATTTTTTAGAAAGTTGTTTGCTTTTTCAAAATAACTTTGTGAAAAGTTTGATGATTGTACTTAAAGTTGCTTTCTTTAAAGTTATAATCAGTGTGCTTTTTTGTGTTTTACTTTCTTATCCTTACTTCACCTATAAAAGCAAGGTTTCTCTTCCATTGTAAGGAGTTAGAAGTTAAGGAAAAAGTTTAACGTTTGATTTCGATGAATATTAGTTTGTGTGTTATCCATTCTCTCTAGGTTCTTCCTCTCTTGAAAGTTTAAGTTTTGAGTAATGTTACTATCTATCATTATACAAAGACAAGTATACTTTACGCTCACCTTTTTTGAAGATCTTGTGTATTAGAAAGTATAAGACAGTCTATGACTACATAAAACAATTATGTTGTAAGATTATAGTTTAAAGGAGAAAGAGTGTAGGTAATGTTAAGACTATTGCTTCAAAGGCGAAAAAGAGTTGTGAGAGTATAAGGTTCCTAAAAGGAAAGCTGAGAGTTGTGTGCTCGTGGAGAGAAGGACTTTGTGTCTCGACCATCATACCTAGAACTTACCAATAGTCACAAGGCTCCCATGTTGTTCCACAATAGTCTACCAAACACTGCAATAGTCTACAATCTGACTTTGGTTAGTCGATGGTCTGTTCAAAGGTGTTGTTTTAGCTAGTTGGTTGTCGTACTTTTCCTGTGTGCCTTTCGGGGTCCCTGGTGTGGTATCAGAGCCATCTTTCGTATCTTGGCCGACAGTAACATTGTCTATTGACAAGAGTGAGTAAGGAGAGAGCCTAACAGCTATGGAAACACTACTAAATGACCCTGTTCATCTGCCTTCAAATTTGTCTATGTAGTGTTAAGCGTGTTTTGTCTAATCGTATAAAAAATATAGTTGAAATTACCCATATTCTTGTATGAAATCGTGTTTTTGAGTTTTCATTACCTTTGTTGAGTCCTTACAGCATCTATTCTCGTGATCATTCTTAGACAAGAAGTATACGTACTATTTTGTCTACATCTAAACCAAAAGTAAGAGGAATAATCCAGAGTTTCATATTGGAACAGTGTGGTCTTAGATCTACTATAATAGAACAATATGTAAAGCTTGAGATACCTAAAGAGCTAATCTCTCTCTGGAGATAACACAACCATACACATCTACATGTAGGAGCTATACGTCATGTTCTCACACTTCATAGAAGAAAGGGAATACTTGCTACAGCTAGGATATCTCTTATAGACACTGCCTACACAACGTGCCAAAATGCTTTGATTGGTACTTTGCTGACTACTCTCAACAATGGAAATGCCATTCTGACAATAGCACATGATTTCAACATCAGGTTGGATTAATCTCACTTTGTTGAATGACTGTAAGTTCATATTCAAATAACTGGGACAGATCAAGATCTTACAGCCATCGTGGCTACCTTACATCACCAGATGATCTATCGTCTATAGAATCATGGTTTGGACCTCAACTTTCCAAATTCTACTTTGAATGCTCTTTTTATGGTTACTAATTGTTCCAGTGATCAGACTACTATCCTCCAGATCCCGAACCAATTACCATCTGTAGAGCTTAAAAATTTGATGCCTATTGAATGGATCACCAATTGCCAGAAGGTGTTCCATGCCCCTCATCGATACTATTTTCATACAACCACTCCTCCAATTCTAAAGACATTAAAAGATGGAACGACGAGGTCCATCTATACAATGCCTAATGAAGATCCATCTGGACCTTCTACATCCGGTACTATATGTTTTATCTAACCCGTATTTTCTCATAAAAAAGGTAAATTGGGTCCTCCGATCTATTATTTTAAATCTGATAGAGATCCAGACTATGTAAGCTATCATTGTGGGCACTTTGTAGGGATGTTGACCCATCTATGTGCGAACCTGACTGTGAAATTTGTCTTAATCCTGAGTCAGATAGTGATGATGATGATGAGCGGTATGCCAAACGACGAAGGAGGAGAAAAAGTCTAAAACTCGTTGTATGCCTTCTCAACAGTATCATCCACACAAGGTTGATTCAGATCCAGATGATTCCAACTAGTAGTCTACCCACAGAAAGATCCAGACCTAGATCTCTTCATGAAATGCTGAAATCTTCTACCTATCAGCTTAAGCCAGCAATTCTTGTCATTACTCCTACTCTTTTGCCTTGTATGATGGCTAAGCCATACGAAGAAAAGTTTCCTTCTCTACACAAGAGTATAGATGAAACAACTAGGGTTGTCTCTAACCCTTATATTCAAGCCACAAAAATCACTTCACAAGGAACACTGGTCTCAAATCCTTCTGATGAAGTTCTTAACTAGCAGACATCAAATGCAGTAGCACAAAATAAAGTCCTTCGAAGAATTGATTCCAAGCTAGATGGAATCAATCAACAATCTCATGCTACTCAACATAAATTTGAGGCTGTCTCTAAGGAGATCCAACAATTGTACCATTCATACAAAGCTCAGATCTAGCAACTTAATGTTGATCTTCGACATTAAATTGCTACAAAGTATTTTGGACTTGACTTTGACGTTAAAACTAGAGAACTCATGAAGATACAAGGAATTGTGAAATGTATGGAAGTTGATATGGAATCTGCACAGTCTAAGACTGTATATGGCTCATCCTCTTCAATATTTCCAAATATATAGCCAGTATACACTTCTCCTCTGTATCAGACGTCTCCAGAAGAAGCTGACTATTCAAAGGTCTTCAAGTTTAACTATCCTTTGATTAGACAGCATATCTATCCTCATGCAGCTCAAGCAAAACCTAAAATGCCAAAGCCCAAGCCAAAGCCTGAGCAAGTTCCTGAGTCATCACCTTCATATACTAAACCTAAACCAGTTAACCAGTGGAGTAAACCATTACAGATCTAAACACCTCCCACTTCTCCACTAAAGTCTCAACCTTTTACTTTTACTGGGAAGGACAAAGCGCCTCTAACAGAGTTCATAGCAACTTTTGCACCTACACCTGTTGTAGAAGATTCCTCTGCCCAATCAGATAATTCAGAAGCTTGTTCTGAAGCCTCTGTCCCAATATCTGAAGTCTCTGCAACAATTTCTAAGTCATCATCAGAATAGATCTCTGAATCATTTTCTGATTCCTTGGCCTAGCTAGCTGATCTATCAAACTAAGCACAATTTCTGATGACTGTGCCTGAACCTACTGAAGCTAAACTAGATATAAGTGAAGCAGAATCTACAGGCATTGAACCTTGTAGACCAGCACCAACACCAGCACCAGCACCACAAGCAACACCAACTCAACTAGATACTGAGGCCAAGCCTACTTCAGGACCTTGGTTTACTTTTAACGATCTTCCTCCGAAGAAATGGAGAGATCACTTGCATGAATTCGATGCATGGATAGATCTTCAAATAACTCGACCAAATAATCCTTTACAAGATATTTTATCTGAGTTTATTTCTCGTTTTACTAGTACTTTGCGATAATGGTGGCAAAGAATTGACGACTATCAAAGACTTCAATATATCCAAGTCACTACAACTGGAGTTCTTCTTGGAATAATTCATAAGAAATTCATTGGTGACTTTCAACTTATAAATAAGCAGATCCGTCAAGAGTATTTTGCAATAAAATGTTGTTCAGTTAACAAACGTGATTTACAGGAGCATTTTCATCGTATAACGGAAAGGTATTATCTTTTGAATGGATGAAATGATGTTAATCTTCGACATAGTTTTATCTCATCATTTCCAGATCAACTGTAGCCAAAGCTACAACGGACCATTATTTCTTTACAAAGGGATATTGCTAATATATCTTTTAGAGAAATCTACCAGCTTGCTTTAGCCTCTCTTGATAAGCTTTGTGATCAACATGCCTTATTCAAGAACATCGTTAAAGATGGTCCAATTCTCAAACAGGCATGCAAGAAGCCTTATCTTCAAATAAAGCGCAAAGACAAAAAGAATTGTGATTCTAGCAACAAGAAGAAATCTCATCACAGTCACGTCTATCATTGACGAAAGTTCCACAAACAAATGGAAGGTTACAAGCCCTTTAGGCAGACTTATATGAGAAAAGATGGAACAAAACAAAAGTTTGCTCGATTCTTCAAGAAGAAATCCCATCATTCTCAAAAATTTCATCGATGTTTTCTCTGTGGACAACCAAGACACTTTGCACGAACCTGTCCCCACAAAAGCAAGAAAGATATCAAGTTATTGAAGCAAATGCAATCAATTTTGCCTATTCATTCTTCCAATAACTTTGAAGATCTTATTGAGGAACAATCCACTGAAGATGAAGAAACTAAGTTTGTTGTTTCTGTTACAACCTCTGAAGATGAAGAAACTAAGTTTGTTGTTTCTGTTATGACCTCTGAAGATGAATCTTCTTATTTCTTTATCTCTCTAGGGGATGATTCTTTATAAATGCTATAATAAACCTGCACAAAATTAGATCGTACCTCAGTCCAACGATTATATGTCCAGATCCAACTCTTCAGACAAGAAAAATACGATCGACCCATCAAAGCTATTGGATTTATGGATAGTGGATCCAATCGTACGATTATAAAGCCCAACATTTTATCTTTTGAAGCATGGACCTCATATCATAAGTACTTTACCACTGCAGATGGCAATTCATTCAAGATTGGGTTAATTACAAAGAGAAAGATTGGGATATGATTCTTTCCACAGTGTATAGTTTGGACTAAAGTACGTAGCAATAATCAACTAGGCCTAGATATTCTTATTAGTATGGATGTATACAAAAAAGCCTCACCTTTACAGATCCTACCCACATGCCTCAGGTATCGATCATTTTACAATCCTTACACTGAATTGAAAAATGTGTTTGGACTTTCTCAAGTTTCTACACCATATACCTCATTGCGAGATAAGACTACTGTCTTGAATCACGTGCACAGTTTTCTTATCCATAGCCTCTTTAGGAAAATGCTGACTTTTTTATAAGTCTATCCTTAAAAAAGAATGAGGATATCAATCCTATGAAAGTTACACATCCAGGGATGAACCCTGATAACCTCAAACTCGCACAAGATAAGTGTGCTATCCTTCTGAAGCAAAGCCCACAAAGTCAAATTGGGCTTGTCAGGCTTTCTATGTAAACAAACGTTCAGAGCAAAAGTGCGGTAAAAAGATATCGGTGATTGATTACAAGCCTCTAAATGCATTCTCGCAAGATGGCAAGTTTCCTCTCCCTAATACAAACTGAGCGATACAAAACTACATTATGCATTTCTAATGCATAATACCAATGAACTATTATGTCATTTGGGCTTAAAGTTACCCCATTATTGTTTCAAAAAACCATGACCAAGATCTATAAGTCAATCCTCAACAGAGCAATCATTTATATTGATGACATTATCTTATTCTAAAAAACCTATGAGGAACATCAGGCCTTACTTCAACAATTCTTAGATCTTACTAAGCAGTATGACATCATGCTTTCAACCTCTAAAAGCATCATTGGTACAAAGGGGATTGAATTTTTGGGTATACATTTCAAAGATGGATTATACCAGTCTGATCCACATATTACACAAGAGTTGTTAACACTTTCCTGAAGAAAATCTCACTATGAAACAAATACAACAATTTCTCAGGATTGTTAATTATATTCGTGAGTTTATACTACACGTGACAGCTTATACTTTATGTTTATCCAAGTTGCTCAAAAGAAATCCACCTTAGCCTCCAGATATGTTCTTTCCTTTTTCTCGCTATAAATATCTTCTTCCTCTTCAGCAAGATATCTTCTTCTTAACCCCTTTATCTGTTAAAGTTCTTATGGCTCATCAAACCTTTTCTGTTATCACAAAGAAATACTTTCCTCTTATTCCTAGTACACCTACTAATGTTTCTGAAGTTATCTCACTTGTTCATACGAGTTTGTTTTATTATTTGCATCATTTTCTCAGTGAAACTAACTCTCTTGGTAGTCCCACAATATTCAACTTCAAAACACCTTACCTTAATGTGATTTTTCTTTATGATCCTCTTTTTGAAAACATATTATGGTATCTTTGGGCACTTTCTGCCCTCTATGCTTGTGTTGTCTCCTTATCTCATCTTCAGCTCTACCAACATCTTTGTCGCATAAACAATGAAAGGTCTTTGTTATGGACATTTCTTAAGTAGTTTCAACCATTAGCTCAATGAAAACAACAATAATCTATGGTTATTTTACAACATCGTCTATGGAAAGCTTTTGCTAGATGACAATCTACTCATTGTTTCTTCATCCATCTTCGTTCATATCGTGAAAACTATATTGGAGCCCTTTACACTGAACACCATGTCCATTTTTACCATACTTCATTATATTGGCCACGATATCAAGACATGTTCCAATCTCTTGGAGATTTTCTCAAAGAGATAAATCATTTTCCTGATCATCGATCTTTTCCTCCTCTATTGGACCTTATTTAGGGGAATTTGTTCCCGATGAACCAAAAGCACCAGATATTGACATACAAGGTCCCAATAGTCCTCAATATGACATAAAAGAATCAAATTCAGATCTTGCAGGACCTTCTCTGTTGGATCCCCGCCCTTGCAAATCACGTGCCAACGTCTTATGTGACATCTAGGCGCGCTTCCCACAAGGTTGGTGAGCCCTCACCAGGTCAAACCTCAAAAACGAACTCATCTCACTTAAATCTTCCAAACTTCATTTAAGAAATTGAAAATCTTAGGGACTTAATTAACATTCAATTCCTTCAGGACATTCGTAGCCCCATGTCTCTAGTTTAATTAGCAACAAGGATCAATTCATTCCAGTCAATAGCAGTAACTTTCCATGCTCCAATTCACCCTCTTAAAGCTAAAATTGGACAACACCTATTTCACACAAAAATGTAG
>JAOTAZ010000009.1:5815823-5839720 GCA_025629785.1 Erythroxylum oxycarpum | reverse complement strand
GAACCGGTGTGACGTCATAATTTTGCAATAATTATATTTAATTATAAATAATATTAAAAATATTTTTAAAAATACAAAAAAAAATTGATTGAACCAGTGGTCGGAGCGGTCCGACCTATCAATTGACCGGTTCAATTGTATACCGATTTTTATAATTAAATCGGACCGAATAGCCGATCGATCGATCGGACCGACTGATTCGGTTCAATTTTTAAAACCATGTCTTTCACAAAAGACCTACTCAACTCGAGCAGACCTCAAGGGGGAAAAAAAAAACAAAAGATAGAATCGTGGACAAGTAAAACTGCTAAAAGAGCGGGACATTGATTTCTTTATGATTGTGATCCTAAAGTGCCCAAAGACAAATGAGGGCACTAAATTTCAAGACAAGCAACGGTATAACTTGAGAATTAAATTTAAAAGCTCTGTTCATTTCCACGATCAAATATAATGCAGCGGCCAGCGTGATTAGCGCGTGAGAGAAAGCTGACCACACCGACCTGGACCTGTCCTGTCCTGTCCAGTGTTTACTCGAAGGATTGCGTTCTTCACATTTCTAATTTGGGCGAGATCTGAGTCAGTCACATTCCCTATTCTCACTCTGTTACAATCACACAACCAGCAATACACATACACGGAGAGGAAGAGACATATAGAGATCTGATCAGACCCAGTGTGCCATTTTCTTGGATTTCTATGAGTCCAGTAGCTCAAAACTACGAGTTTCAAGAATGGTGGAACAAAAACCGAGAGTTTCTGGAACAGCCCGACGCCAACGCATTCTTAACAGTCGACATCCGGAGCCCCGTCGCCGATCGCGCCGTCGACAAGGGCCGCACCCGCAGCGCCCGTCAGCTCTCCTGGCTGTGTATCCTCAAATTCCAGCAACTAGCGTCCTCCGTCGCGTGGCTCACAAACTCCTCCCTCAACCTCCTCCGCACTGCCGGTCGGAGGATCGCGAGTCCTACCTCTCCCTCTGATGCATCATCGTCTCGGCTTTACAGAGTTATCCGATTCTTCTTAGTGCTGGTGATTCTGTTGCTTTGCTTCGAGCTGGTTGCGTACTTCGAGGGATGGCATTTCAGTCCTCCGTCCGTGGAGTCCGCGGAGGCGATGGTGGAGAGAGTGTACGCCAAGTGGTTGGAGATCAGAGCCAATTATTTGGCACCTCCGCTTCAGTCCTTGACGAATGTTTGCATCATTCTGTTTCTTATACAGTCGGTGGATCGAGTGGTGTTGATATTAGGTTGTTTTTTGATTAAGATTAGGAAATTGAAACCTGTGGCTTCTGTGGAGTATGGGAATACGGAGAGCTACCCCATGGTTTTGGTGCAAATTCCTATGTGCAATGAGCGGGAGGTAAGCTGATGTAGGTTTCCAATACTCCATTTCTTATATTTTATATTTCTTTATTGAGTTTTGTTTCTTTATCTGTTTGTGGAACGAATTCATAATTTTGACTTAGTAGAGGTGAGAATGAGTTCTGTTTAAGTTTTTTTTTAAATGTATTTTTGCATTGCATTGCTAATTTTAAATGTTGTAGGAACGTAGCTAGGTTGTGCTTGATTGCCTTCTCATTTCATACGTCATTGTAATCTTTGATTATACTTTTCACTCTATAGTGAAAAGTGATGTACTTTTAACCACCAAGTGTCCTAACACGGTGATCAGAGAGGTAACAATACCTTCCCATATATTAGATCTTGGTCTATGGATTGATATAATCCAGAGAAATGTGCTTCTTTCCTATGACCCACTACTACCTCTAATAGTAGTTATCTTCCCTTGGGCATGTAGGTTTACCAACAATCTATAGCAGCAGTATGTGTTTTAGACTGGCCGAAGGAGAGAATGCTTGTACAGGTATTAGATGATTCTGATGATACTGATGTTCAACTTCTTATCAAGGCAGAAGTACATAAGTGGCAGCAAAGGGGTGTACATATATTGTACAGGCACCGTCTTATAAGAACAGGATATAAAGCCGGAAATCTCAAATCTGCAATGAGCTGTGATTATGTGAAAGATTATGAGTTTGTAACCATCTTTGATGCTGATTTTCAGCCAACACCTGATTTCTTAAAGAAGACTATTCCTTATTTCAAGGTAACTTTGTTGACATCTATCTAGCAGGTTTTAGTTTGACAAGCTTAAGCATGTTCCCATATATGGTTGATAGAGCCTATTGCATGTGTATCCAAACTCTGCAAGGAAATATCATGTAACCAATTATTATGTGCTTAACACTGACCTTCCTAATGAACGATCTCATTCTGCATTATTTCGAGAATACAAATTCCATTTTAAGAGAACAGTGCCATGGCAGTAGTTCAAACTTGAGATAAGGATTTGACATTTGGGAGCTGTAAGATCATTTTCTAAATGTAGTGCACCAAATCTGATGTTGTTTGTTCATAGTTGCATAATGCCATACTATCACATCTAGGCTCCTAGAGATATATAAACATCAACTTGACGCTTTTTGATGTCAGTAACATCTTACATACCCTTGCTGTCTTTCTCTTTCTGCCTTCATATGCTGTGTGCATTGTCTGTTTGCCTTGTCAACTTGAATTTCCATTTTTAAGATCAATTTATACAGTCTGGCAGGATTTTATATGGAAGCGCTCTTTCTTTCCTTTCTTTTTTTTTTTTGTCAAAGTAATGCTTTCCGAATGGATGAAATGTGACTGTTGCTAGCCCCATACAATTACAAGGTCTCACCAATGGATAGTACAAAGACAATAAATGAGAGCTTGTAGATTTCTTGCTTCAACAAATTTGAATTTGCACTATTTGCCTCCATGCAAGTCATCTGCAATTCATTTAAAGCCATGAAGGCTTGTTTGACCTGCATGTATAAAATGTAGCAGTTCTGTGATTGTAATTTATTCTTAATTCTATTGAATTTCATGACAATATATTGGTGATCTCTTGGTGGTTTTATGTTCTGATGGTAAAACTGTTTCTCTTCCTTTGATCTTTGAAGGGAAATGATGACCTAGCTTTGGTCCAGACAAGGTGGGCTTTTGTGAATAAGGATGAGAACTTGCTTACTAGATTGCAGAACATAAACTTATCATTCCACTTTGAGGTTGAGCAACAGGTTAATGGCATCTTCTTAAACTTTTTTGGTTTTAATGGAACTGCTGGTGTTTGGAGAATTACTGCCCTCGAGGATTGTGGTGGTTGGTTAGAACGGACAACTGTTGAAGACATGGACATTGCTGTCCGTGCTCATCTATGTGGATGGAAGTTTATATTTCTTAATGACATTAAGGTGCATTAGTTTATTGCCACTTTTGAGTCTCTGCTGGATTTCAAGGTCGACAATGAAACTAAAACCAACCCCCCTATTGCAGTGCCTTTGTGAACTTCCAGAATCATATGAAGCATACAAGAAACAGCAACATCGCTGGCATTCAGGTCCAATGCAGTTACTTCGCTTGTGCTTTGTTGACATACTTCGCTCTAAGGTACCAAAATCTATTCCAGTTTTGTGTTTTGTATTAATATTTCATATACACTTGACTTCTATATCCATTGATTGTTCATGTAGTTTATTGGGGGTTCAAAATATATTGACACACCACAATGAAGAGGGCTACTCAATGTGGCTGAGATAGTTTTGTATTCTGAATTGTCTGAAATACTTGCAATGTTATAACCATTGGATTTTGAGATAACAAATAGAAAATCAGTGGTGTGCCCAACACCCATGTTGGGGCTACCTTAAATCACAAATACATGTCAAGTGTCAGTCTCGTTCAGGTTTAACGACATGAGTGCACCTTAGCCTATCTTCAAAATTTCAGGGATATTCTATGTTCTAAGATGCAGATGTTTTGTAATGTTTACAAAAGTTAGGAGATGGATAACCATATGAATGGAACTAAATTTCATTGGTATTTATCTACCCTTTGCATTTCAGATCCATATTTTTCAAGCTTATTTTTGAACTTACGGAAGTTTGTAAATCTTCAAATAATAATTTTAGGGACAATTTGTTGTAAGCTTTCTCATCTGACTCTGGGGTCAAATTGCATAAGAAATGCAGTTTACTCTATGTTTTGGAAAAGGGTTATTTAAATGATACTTGAACAAAGAAGCAAACCTGGCAGTTTGAATGCTATATTGCAAAGAATTCATTTTGTTATTGAACAGTTGTTGCCTCGTAACATATTTTAAACATGAATGATTCAACTTTTTCCTAATGGTTGGTATTTGCAGGTGAGTTTGCCTAAAAAGGCCAATATGATATTTCTTTTCTTCCTGCTACGGAAGCTCATCCTTCCTTTTTATTCATTCACTCTCTTCTGCGTCATACTTCCACTTACCATGTTCCTACCTGAAGCTCAACTACCAGCATGGGTTGTTTGTTATGTCCCTGGCATCATGTCTATCTTGAATATCCTTCCCGCTCCTCGGTCATTCCCATTTATTGTCCCATACCTTCTATTTGAGAACACCATGTCTGTGACCAAATTCAATGCCATGATATCAGGACTGTTTCGGTTTGGAAGTTCTTATGAATGGATAGTCACAAAGAAATCAGGAAGATCATCAGAGGCAGACCTAGTTGCCTTTGCCGAAAAGGAGGCTGAGACTCTAGTGGAAACTACGAGTCTCCTAAGGTCTTCTTCAGAATCAGGCCTGGCTGAGTTAAACAAGCTAGAGGAAACCAAGAAGGCAGGAAAAAAGAAAACAAATCGATTGTATAGGATGGAACTTAGCCTGGCATTTATATTATTAACTGCCTCGGTAAGGAGTTTGTTATCTGCCCAAGGAATTCACTTCTATTTCCTATTATTTCAAGGGATCAGCTTTCTAGTTGTTGGTCTTGATTTGATTGGAGAACAGGTAAGTTGACCATGATGCTGCAGTCTTCCTACGGTACCGTACTTTCAATGAAGCTTGCCTTTGGGCCTTTATTTAAAGGTTGTGATGCAGTCAGATGAATATAATTAACAACTTTGCTCATTGAGATCGGCTATATAGGTATATATACATGTAGTGGGCAAAAGCTCCCTTGTATCAATCCTCACCGGTGACAATTCAGTTGGGTTTTCTTTGATGCCTTTGGTACATTTGCATGTTCACATTCAATAACTCATTCTTTACCTTTGCTGTTTCGAAGATTTACAGCTGATGTAAACTTTATATATAGCATCACACAAGTTTTGTAACAGCAGATCGCGAAAGACCCTATCAGATTACTAAATCATTGTTGACACTTTGCGCAGTAAAGCGGGAATAGGAAAGTTGAGCATTGTTTCTCGTTGGTCATTAAGAAAATAGCAAATGGAATAAGAGGTTGATGTATGAAATTTGAATGCAAAAACAGGTGTGAAACTACATAGGACTTAGTGGGGGGTTAATGCTTATTGGCTTGAAGGTAGGATTCTCTTTTATTTTTCCACATCCTCTTTCCCAACAACTGAAATGCCAAACATGAAGAAATCAAGAAATTGGATTCTCCATTAAATTTGATTTCTCGTCATTTTCTATTCTCTCCAACCTCCTCTGGGTTAGAAAAAGATTGATAACGAAATAGAAGAGAACTTCCATTGCTTCCACAAGAAAGATTTACACTCTTACCTCTGCTTCTAATTGTAAGGCAGTGATTGCTCTGATGCATGGGACGTGAATGGACAGGTAGAAGGTTGGAACGGCAAAACTGGCATAGATGATCATGTCCCATGCATCTTGGAATAGAGTTGGAATAGTAAAATTGGCACAGGTGATCATAGATTAGAAAAGGGTTGGAACAGCAAAATTGGCACAGGTGATTGGAACACGGTTAGGTTGGATCAGTAAAACTGGCATAGGTAATTTCATTTGCTGATGCATTAACTGATTTTCTTTTGACAAGTATTTATTGGTATATACTTTATAAAGCTTGTGAAATGTTAAAACAAGACTTAAATTTAATTCAGGTAATACAAGTCTAGTGAATTTAAAGTTTCAACACCTTAAAGTGCAGGGTATTTAGCAATATCTCCAATCAATCTAGACTTATAAATGCAAGAAATGAATTTTGAACAAACTCTATATAAACAAATTTCCAGTTTGGAAATAAATAGCTTATAAACATAAAGAAAAAGAGTGTTAATGTTCACAAAAGAGACAACTCTGATCCAATAAGTTTTTTTGTAAACTCTAACACTTCTTACACACCCTCTCCCCATTACGTAGATACACGAACCTATTGATCATACTTAGCCTCAGAACAAGGATTTGGAGTATCAAGTAAAATTTTGAGAAAATGGAATGAAGAAAATATACATTATTAAGGAAACAGAGGATCAATTTTGGTTATGAGAAAAAAAAAAGAAGGGAAAACGTTAAGAAAGATGGAATCAAGTATCTATCCAAAGTTTCGAAATTTAACTCGGTCCAATTTAAGTCTGGTTAGGTCGGCTGTGCCACGCCTAAGCTCAGGTCCACGCGTCCACGACCCATTTGTAGGTATTAGTTTCCCATGCAAACGTAAAGACCTACGTAAAGACTTAAACCTAGCATCTATCCCATATATAAGGTACTATTTTGCCATGATACAGGTACGAGATTAGAACCCTGATATTCTTTGCTTATAGCCACCATTATCCTCACCAAAAGACTAACTTGAGCGTTGAAGGGGCCTGTCGGTTATCAACTCCCGGCGTGTCTTTATTGTTTTGCAGGTACTTCGGAATTAACATTAGCCAGCTTCATAGATCCAAGCAGTAACGTCCAACCTCACCAAAATCAGGCTGAACCAAAGTCTCTTCGCAATCATTTTTGTTAAATTGGCGGGAAACTTTTAGATTACTAATAAGTGGACGGGTCTTTCATTAGATTCAAGAAAGTGCACCACTTGTACAATCATCTTAATAGCTCTGCTTTTTATATCATAAAAGCTGCTATGTTTTAGGCATGCTCCTATACTGATTCAGTTGAAGATCATGTTTCAGACGTGCTCCTATTTAGTTGAAGATTGGTTCAAAAGCTTGAAGATTGAAGCAAGAGAGGGTCAATGTATAAAGGGATTACTGTGCTATTTAAGTGTGTAATTTTTTGAATGATCAATGATGTTAGACGTTAGGTTAGGCTTTGTGCATTTTCAACTTTTTAGCATAATTTGTTGCATTCATCTTGATTTTTAAGGCTAGGATTTATGCTCTTTTGATTATTTTGCATAATTTATTTCGTTCATCTTGATTTCTTGTAATTCATTTAAAGTCCTCACATTCCTTTGACAAATAATTCTACAGAAATACCGATTTCAAGTTCTTTGTTTGAGTTCTTATTTAAATGCCATTGAACTCTTTTCATATGGAACATTTTAGATTCTATTGTTTATGATTGTTTTTGGTTATTCTTCGTATTAACTACTTATTATGTGTGCTACTATTCATGCATTATACTTAGCTAGACATTGGTCATAAGATAATGAGTTTTTTTTAATTTAGTATCAATAATAATTCTGAAAGAAGGTTTATGGCTACCCTAATTATAGGGTTGATAAAGAGTTGATGGTAGAGTACTTTCTTTATTTTTCATAAATAATTTATGCTACCATTTGTACTGTAGGAAGATATACGCAAATATTTCACATGAGTAGATGAAGACTTGAGCGAGAGGGCCAAACTAATAATTTATCAATCGAATTTCATAAAAGGGTTAAAGCTTGAAAATAAGAAGTTAAAAAAGTAGATTGGTATGCGTAATGATGGTAAGTGATACCAAAGTCAACTTGGGACTCGAACTTTCACCGAAGTTGATCGCCAATACCTTTTGCACAACAGTCTCACTTAGGTCCGCTTAACCAAGATTTCAGACTTCAACGACTCTCAAAGTGTTTACCTCGGACACTCGAAGAAACAAAGCTACCAAAGCAATAAGAAAACAAAGGCAACAAGGAAACAAGAGAGATACGGTAAAACTAACCTTTATATAATTTCCCTCAAAAGAATACAAGGAATGCTCTCTCTGAATGAATGAGAAGAGCAAAGCTCGAATTAGTTATATATAGACACTCTAACTTGGAAGCCAAATTACATTCAGAATCCCACTTAAACTGAACTACCTAAGATCGTGCTAAGATCACTTCTATCCTTATCATATTACGTCTACTATCTTCAGATGTTGAGTTCCACTGCAACTCTAACTCCTAGTTATCGCCACATCATCCAAGATCTCTATCCATTGATGATGTTGTGTGATCTTGTCGAAGCCCACATAGCGCACTGGCCTGATCTAATACTTCCCATAACAAGTCCGCTAGTCGTGGTCTATTCATCCTAGCATGGGCCAAGTCATTAGCTTGAGTTGAGTCAATCTCCACAAGGTCTGAGACTTTACTAAAATTTGCACCAAGTCTAATCCTATTCGCCTATATTTGCCTTAGTGTTTTCGTATGCCTCCCTTATGCATGTAATCCAGCTAACCTTCCTCCTAAGGCACATCGTGAAGGTTGCTAAGAAGTGCTTTGAAGTTTAAGGGTCTAACAAACCACCCCCACTAGATGGATTCGACGCCCTTGTAGAATTAGTCTGAAGGTAGGCATTCACCTGGTCCTCGAATTGCCACAAGGTCGTATATTTCTCCCACGTAGCTTCCGCGACAGGTTTACCTTTCCACTGAATAATCAACTCGATCCATCGGTTCTTTTTGTGTTGACCCATTGTTCGATGATCTAAGATTTTCTCCACTTGATCTTCAAATTGTTTCCTCATAACTAGTGGAGCTCGCTTCACCTAACTCCTATTTAGATCTGATGTATCCTCATAGTAAGGCTTAAGAAAACTAACATGAAAAGTAGGATGTACCTTTAACTGCTCGGGCAACTTCAATCTGTATGTCACGTTCTCCACTTTGTGTAGCACTTCAAACGATCCATTGTACTTTGGCACCAAACTCCTATGAACTTGCTTACTCGAGATCTTCTTCCAAATCTGTGGGGTTAGTTTCAACAAAACTTTATCTCCCACATCAAATTCTAACAGTCTCCTCTGAAGATCTGCTTACTTCTTAATCTGTCGAGAAGCTTTTCAAAGACTGTCCCTCGCCTCATCCAACTATTCATGCTTCTCGATCGTAAAATTATGTGTCGCAGGACATTTGCCACTTGTCCTTTGTTGAGCAATCTCTAGTGGTGTGAGAGGCTGTTATTCCAAAACAATCTCAAAGGGATGTTTCTCCATAGCCGAAGATCTATGCAAGTTATAACAAAATTGTGCAGTATCAAGCAAACTCAACTAATTGCGTTGACTTGCACTTACATAATGTCATAGGTACTCATCCAAAAAACTGTTGATTCTTTTTGTTTGGCCATTTGTTTATGGGTGTTTTTTTGTTGAAAGCTTCAAACCGCAACCTGTCATATTAAAAAGGGACATCCAGAATTGACCTGTAAATATGGCATCTCGGTCGCTCACAATATCCACTGGAACTCTAAAATACTTAACCACATTCTTATAGAATAACTCGGCCACAACATCTGAGGGACAAGTCACAGGAGTTGGCATAAAGATCGCATACTTGGAAAATCTGTCAACTACCACTATGATTGATGTCATGTTGTCCACCTTTAGAAACCCACTAATGAAATCCATTGAAACTAATATCCACAATCTCTCGGGGATGGATAAGGGTTGTACAAACCGGCTTCCTTTTTTCTCTCCAACTTATCCAAATGACAAACGAGGCACGTCTTGATGTAACATTCCACGTTATTCTCCATCTTCGGTCAAAAGTAGGAACGAGATAGGAGCGCTAGCATCTGTTGGACTCCTGGGTGACTAACCCACTACAAGTCATGCGTCTCCTTCAACAACTGTTTCCGCAATCCACCAAAGCTTGGCATATAAACTTGACTACTCTTAGTCATCAAAAGCTCATTATCGTCAAGCCAAAATTAGAGTACAACACCTTCCTTGACTTGAGAAATTAACTTACAGTACATGGTGTCTAATGGAGGTGTCGCCTTAATTTGCTCGAACAGGTTGGACTCCACCTTCGTGACTGAATAAAGTGCCACAAATGTCTCCTTCCTACTCTAGGCATCTGCCACGTTGTTTTGCCTCCCCGGTTTATGCTCCCACACAAAATCATATTTCGCAAGAAATTCTTATCACTGGGCTTGTTTTGCAGACAACTTCTTTTGGGTCTTGAAAAAAGTGTTAGCCACATTATTCGTTCAGACAACAAACCTGGTTTCCAGCAAATATACTCACTATGTCGTAAGGCAATGCACCACCGCAAGCATCTCCTTCTCAAGCATCGAGTAACGCTGCTCTGCACTATTGAGCTTTCGACTCTCAAATGCTACCATATGACCCTCTTGTATAAGGACTCTACCAATGGCTTTGTCTGAAGCATCAGTATATAGCTCAAATGGAAGATCGAACAGAGGCAGCTTCAACACAGGTTCGGTTGAGATAGCAGCTTTAAATTTCTCGAATGCCTCCTCATATTCACTCGACCAACACCGCTCCTGGTTCTTCTTCAGCAAGTCTGTCAATTCTTTGAGTTTCCTACAATGAACTGTCTATAGTAGTTCGCCAGGCTGAGAAAACTTCGTAATTCTCAAACTGTCGTTGGAGTCTGTCACTTAACTATCGCTTTCACCTTTCTCATATCCATCCTGACTTGACCGTTACTCACCACGTGACCCAACTAGGCAAACTCGCTCTTCTCCATCTTACCTTAGTCTTTTGAACACCCGCCTCAAATGTTCCACATGTTCTGCCATGTTATTGCTATACGCCACGATGTCGTCTAAGTAGACCACTACAAACTCATCTAGAAAGTCGTATAACACATCATTCATAAGGTTACAAAATGGAGAAGAGGCAATAGTTAATCCAAACGGCATAACTAAAATTTCGTAAGAGCCATACCGAGTTATGTACGTTGTCTTTTGTTCATCACCCTTAACTATTCGCACTTGCCGATACCCACTCCAAAGATCCAATTTAGCGAACACCTCAGCCTTTGACATCCTGTCCATCAAATCCTGAACTAAAGGTACCAGTTACTTATTTTTTATCGTTACCTTATTCAATGCTCGACAGTCCACACACATCCAGAGTGTATCGTCTTGCTTCTTCTAAAACAATATCAGGGCGCTGTATAGGGCTTAGATGGTTGGATGAACGCTGCTTCCAACAACTCACCAAGTTGTTTCCGAAGTTTTGCCAATTCCATTGGGGACATTTTATATAGGGCATATGCAGGTGGGATCGCTCCGGGAACCAACTCGATCCTAATATCTATCTCATAATGAGGGGGAAGAGTTTTTGGCAACTCTTTCGGCATCACCTCTCAAAACTCCTTTAACAAACTTGCAACCACATTAGGGACTTCCTCCACATGGTCTTCGTTAATTTCTCACATGATAGCGAGATAGGTCTCTATGCCTTTCTTGAACCCTTTCTCGATGCTCATGGCTGAAATATGTCCTATCGAAGCTATAGCATCTGTCGTTCCACCACCGAACCTACAACAATTCACGTAGAAGAAATTTTGATTGTTCATTAAAATTATACCTCCCAAACTCGGATACATCACCACCTTTGCTGTATTGAAAAATCGACCCCCAATATCATCTCGAAATCCTTCAGTGGTATGATAATGAAGTCCATCTTGGCATCTCAACTTCTAATGCTGACTGGATCGCTGTAAGCAATTCTCGCAATTACTTGTGCCTTTCCTATGGGAGTTCTAATCTTCATTGGAGCCTTAGACACCCTTATGCCCAACTTCCGAATCATTTTTTCTGTTAGGAAACTATGGGTCGCACCTGTATCCACCATTACAGTCACGTCTTTCTCCCCAACCTGTACACTCACGTACATTACTCTATCAAAGGGAACCAACTCATTACTAACCGAAGTAAGCAAGGCAATCAGATTTAGTGCTGCATCTTCTGAAGATTCACCTTCTTCTTCCACAGTTAGGGCATTCAACTTCTCCTTTCTTAGGTACTTGCTGGCAAAGTGTGGACCGCCGCATAAGTAACAAGCAATCCTTCTTTGAGAATGTCTCCCCGTTCTTAGAGCACTATTCTGCTTGCCCTTGCCCTTGAAATCTACCTTCTTGGATTCACTACATTTGTGTTAGTAGATATCATAGATGATGATAGCGAGATTGCAATGAGATTAATATTGTACCGTAATAATCTACTGTTAAACAAAAGAACGTAAAGAGCGAAGAAGTAGAAATGGTGAGACGAAAGTGTACAAATGAACTGCCGTGAAACGGTTATGATCATGAGCGTGGTTATGCGAAGAATTGTGCTAAGAGTTTGTAAATCAGTATAAGAAGATAGTAGGGAAACTGATTGAGCATCGAAAAATTCTGGATTAGTTGAATTTGTCTATATGGAAACAAAAATGGTAAATGGATGGGTAAATAGATAGAGATACAGTGTATTTGTATCAATGATTTTGTCGTGTTTTGGGTGATGTGCTCCCGAATGTCCTATCAATGTGAATACCCTATCGTGGATTGTTTGAGGAAAATAAAGAGATAAGTAGCAATAATGAGATGACAGTGTATAAGCCAAGTTGATATGACCTTAAAAGGTCAAGCTAGCATATTAATGATACGGGAAGAAAACTATGTGAAAAGAAGTACAATGACAAGTGGGAAATGAAACAATGATTGTGATAGTGAAACAATGACAATGATAGTACTATATGAAAAGAGTTTTTGCATTTCGGTTGATTTACTTTGGGAGTATATATTGGATAGTGAGTTCACCATGATTAGGGAGACAAGTGAGCTTATGTGCAAAATATACATGGAAATAATCGAGGAAACGATTGGTGAGTGACGAAATAAGTGCCACTCATAGTGCCTATAGTGTAAGGTTCATAATGGGATAAAGTAAGACATAAAAGGACTTAGCGTGCTCTTTTGGGAGGAAATTAAAAATGTTAAATGATATATATCGATGTGAATTAACAGAAACTGAATGAAACGAAAAACTAAGTAGAAGCTACTAATGAGTTTCTAGATGAGACGAAATGACCTTTGGTGGGGTATATACCAACGTAGAAAATAGTTTGTTGATGAGTATTTCGTGAACGGTATCACTGATAGTAACAAGAAATCTTCTTTCAAAGAAACATTTCCCGAATTGAGTTAAGATGAATAGATGATTCAAGGTCAGAGCTGCCATGACGGGAACAAATCGAAATTAAATATGGACTAAATCAAACGTGAAATGGAGTCATATCTCAAGAGGATACTCAGGCATACTAGGTGAACTATACTACAGAGGTTATATGCATTGTGTGAATGTAAAGGATCCAATTACATGAGTGGAATTTCAATTTGAGGTGATCCTATTGCAGTGAGAAGAGAATAGGCCTCCATACGTGATGTAAAAATGTTGGGAGATCTTGAATTTGAATCTAAGAAAATAATATCAACCCACAAAGTGAAATACTCAAATGAAGCGGAATGTATGGAGGTACAAGTATGAATGACTAGGCATTGAGATATGTCGATGTGAATTACAGGAATTCAATTGAAAAGAGAAAATTAGTAGAGACAAGAAGTCCTAAAGGGAAACCGAAAATGACGTGATGTAGTGTTACCTTTAAATCGCAAATACACTAATTGTGGACTCAATGAAAAATTTGAATGATGTCTGTTAAAGTCAACAATACCCCAATAAGGATTATGCGAGGTAAGCAAATGGTAGTAATGGATGACTATGATCATAGATGGAATGTGTTTGAAGGTGTTGAAAAGTAAAAAGAACTATATGAATAATTGGGAAACCTGACACTGATGATAAACATACCCTTGGAGATTGGGCAGTGTGCGATGAAGTTTCACCTCAGATAGTATGAGACAATATGTTGGAACGGTATAAATGGTATGGGTGCTATGATCGAAATTGTTTAAAGCCTTGGAGACCTTAGATATGCTCAGACAATTCCTATAAGGGATACATCATGTAAGCTTGAGAAAATTTTTGAGTTTGGAAGGCATGCATAAGTGAACACAGTGAACAGACAAATTTGAAATAAATAAAACAAATGCAGATATTGGGGTTTCCGAAGCAAGGACACTGAAAAAGGAAAAATGTCAAGTAAAATATGGGGCAAAAGGAAGCGTTACTAGAACATTGAAGTTTGTAGATTTAGTGGTACTGGATTGAAGTAAGAAAGTTTATGAGTTCAAGAGTCAAACTGGTGATTCCCATAATGAATCTGGACGTTCGGTGAAATCGGAATAACGATATTGGGTGATTCAAAGAAGAAGCACGTGTACCCGAAAAAAGTGATTGAGCAAAGGAATTGAACAATCGATGCTAGACATCCTAGTAGGAATATGCAAAGAGTGTAATTGAGTTACTAAGGATATAGAATGAAGTGATTATAGGTTTGAATTTCCAACTGATGATATGTTTGACTTCCCTATTGGAAAAGTGCTTAAGTGTTTTGGGCTTCATAGGATTATAACTTGGTTATATAGTTTTGATTGACTATAAGGATAACAATGGTGATCACAAGAAGGGATTGTACACTATTGTATTACACGGAAAAGTGCCTAATGAGAGTCAAAGACCAAAATTGAAGCGAGATACTAGTGATGAGTGAGACGAAGGAAAGTGACATATGAAAGTTGAATGGATTAGATGAGGCGAAACAAAATCGGACAGATAAATTGTAGTAGCATGAATATACGAATTGAGTGCGTAAACACGAAAGAACAGTGAATTGTCAAAAGAGAGATGAATCTGAACTAAGAGTCAATGAGTTATAAAGGCTAGATAGGTTAGTTGAATTAACACCAGTTATAGCAAAATGGACATAAGTGTCACTGTGTTAGTACCAAAGAAAAGGGAAGTGGCAAAGTCGAGATGCAGGGTTTTATTGTCAGTATCACCTTGACAAGGTGTACTCAGAATTGGCAAAAAGGGTATCAATGGAGCATGACTTAGTCTGCATGTTATTGGTGAAAAAGGTAAAGGCTTGATAATACGTGATAAGTGCATAGGTTTGGAAATAATGATCTACTCTGAAATAAACTGAGATAGGTAAGATAGTGATAGCCACATAACTAACGGACAGCTTTACTGTGATCTTTCGGAATATGAGTCATTGAGTGATGAAGTGTATGGGAAATGTAGGGACATATGATAACTGTCATATTGAAACATAAATTGATAATTTCGCGGACGAAATTTTTATTAGGAGGGGGGAGTGGTAACATCCCACCCCTGACGGGAAGGGTAAAATAGTCATTTGGCTAGGCGTGATCGTGATTAGGATTGATTTGGCATTGTTATGCATACTGGTATTGGACAACGGTGGAACTTGTGCACATGAAAATAACTGTACATTCATTCATGATTATTTCCCGGTATTGGGCCTAAATGTAATTTTATTTTGAATACTGTGACAATTGTGTTTGAAAAATTTATTGGAGTAATCCATTGTGTGTTTTCTATTTTAAGGAAATTTTAGGAATTTCTTTGGACTTTTCTGGAGAAAATTTATGGAGCGAAAAAATCGCCAAGCGTCTAACCGGTAGATTTTCGGTATAAAAAATTTCTATCTAATGGCAATACAATATTGGGCATATTATTTTGGGATTGAAATGAGGGCCATTGGAATTGATTGGGTCAAATTTCATTAGGGTTTTTAATAAATCCTATACATGTTTTTGTCCTTTTCTTCTTCTGTCTTTTTCTTAAACAAATTGCCAAGTGTCTTACTAGTTAATGCTTGCTTACTAAGCATTCTCGGTTCTTCTAAGATGAATGAAGGAAAACATGATTTATTTGCTTTATTTCTTCAAGCCATCCGAAACCTTCTTTTCCTCTTCTTCTTCTTTGGTTTCTTCTTTCGTTAGTTGCTCCTCCTTGTCAAATTGCTACTCTTCTTCACCTAAAACCAAGGCTTGTTATTTGCTTGCTTTCCCTTGTGTGTTGACAAGGGTTTGTTATTTGCTTGCTTTCCCTTGTGTGTTGACAAGGGAAAGCAAGCAAGAAACTTAAGGATAAAGATAGAAAAGATACCAGAAGCTCAATTTTAGCAGGCGCCACAATTATATGACTCACCTCGCCCTTGACAATATGGCATCCTCAGCTTGAAGCAGCCTGCATCTTAACTAGGTAGGATCATACTGGATTGCCCTTAAACTCAAGACGGACAAAAACGGAGTATCAAAAGCCCATTTATCGCAACTATCATCAGCTTCATTTTCTCCGACAATCACAAATGCCTCTTTCACTTCAAGAGCTATACCTAATTCTTCCACGTGTTTTATTTTGCGAGTGCATGCCTCTTGAACGATCAATTACGCAGAAAATCTTGTAGTAATGACGACATATTATCCATTAGCATCAGTCATAAAAACTGTACCTTTTACCTGGTCGCATGAATACACCCATAATTATCGTTAAAATCATTGAAATTACTTTCCAATATACGAGAAAAGGTCATAGAGATCAGCATTTTCCTTTCTTAATACAAATTGAAAACCCTCGTGCAAACTCATTGAAATTGAAAAGTTCATATTAGGGAATTCATTTTTCCTCTCTGAATAATTAAACATGAAAAAGAAACATTTTTCATCTTCATCCATTTTCTACTTTATCTCATTTTGTTACGTGAACCACGAAATCATGCTGAAGATGAGACTTCAGTCCCATACGAGGAGAACTGAAACGGAGTCGTTTATTATACGTTTTTCCAATACGACGTAGTCATTATCTATGATAGCTTACGCTTACACTAGTTACTTATGGAAGGCCGTAAAGTCTATATTATGTAAGAACATTTTCCTTCTCTCTCTCTCCCCGCTTTCCAACATTAACCTTGTTTTCTGTGATTGTGTGTAACAAGCTGGTATCAGAACGGTTGCACCTCGAATTGATCATGGTAGAAAGGACTCGAACCGCTGAGCTACGAGGAATTGAAGAAAATCTGAAGACTTTACTGGAGAACCAAGCAAGGAATTAGAAACTATTGGTAGAAAACCAAAACAGGACAAAGCGGCACGAAAAGGAACTTAGAGAACTTAAAAATTTGTTCCACCAGTTCATGTGAACAATGGTATGGGAGTTGCAGAACAAAACTTGTCGGGAAGGAAGTCCATGGCAGTTTGAAAAGGTTTAAAAGAGAGTTTATGTTTGAGAAAATTGACCAGACATATCATGTCATTTAACGACCGATATTACAGACAAATAACCTAAGGTTTTTGTTGAAAAGTGAGATTGGCGACGAATTTACCAACGGACAAAGGCATCCTAAAAACAACCGTAGGTAATAATTTTCGACGAACAACAGAATATGCGTCAGTAAATTTACCGACGAACATTTCATGTAACCATCGATGAATATACCGACGGTTTTTTGTTTAGTGGACCGTTGATAAATTTTCAACGGTTAAGATTTTTCCGTCGGAAGATTTACAGACGGTATTGGTTATTCCGTCGGTAATTTTATTACAACATTACCGACAATTATGATATCTCCATCGGTGATCATATTGATGAATTTTTCTCGGCAAATCCCATCGGTAAAATTGGCGAATATTACCAACGATTTGTTGTGTTCTGTCGATATACTAACGTGCTAATATTTTCTGTCAGTAATTTTTTTTTAAAAAATTGTCGTTAAATTTTATTTGATGATTGGTTAATGCATAATTTAAACAGTTATGAATTATCTATGCATAATATTTTGATTTTTTATGCATTTAATTTGTTTAAACAGAAAGTTGATTGATGATATAAAGTTAAAATTATCTTAATTGATAATAAAAATATTAAATTGTACATAATAAGTATTTGTAATTCAAATGAAATAACTACGAGTACACTATTGATTTGGTGACTGTGGATGCTCTGATTGCTGCGAGGAGGTGCTACCCCTCTCCTTTAACTCATCCATCTCATTACATAATTGAGCTATATATTCCATTAACTGTTGCAACTGAGTTGCCAATGTTTGCATTGTGTTCCGAAGCTCATTGACTTCATTGGTTTGTTGACCGCCTACTAGATGTTGTTGTACTGAACGTGGAGGATTACGAATAACATGTGTTTCCAAATGAACCTAAACCGAATATCCTTCTATAACAGTTCCTACCACCCACTGCATGAAGATAAGTTTGAGTCTCATCAACATCTTCAGACTACTGAGACTGTCGTTGAATGCTTTCTTGTATTTGGTCATATCAGAAGGCAATGTTTATGTTAGTAAGTGATAATTGCTAAGCATTAATATTAAACCATAAATTTCACATACATTTAATTCTCTACATCGGGTATTGACGAATGTCGCATTGTCATGCTTTTTAGTATGAGTGTGCAAAAAGAGCTGACGAGATGTATGCCTTATGTTCATAGACTTTTTCTGCATAAGAATAAAATGTTATAAGTCAACTAGAATTTATAAAAATTTTGGTAGAGTTTCCTCTAATTTTATGATATTTACCCTCTGTTGAACAAAAAAATTAACTTAACAACACAGTCATATATGGCACCAGACATTTATAACATATCATTCTCCATAATATACATATTTTGACTCCAAAATTCACACATCAATTTAAATTGAAATGTAGCAAAGTAAAAAAAAATCAAAATATAAATATAAAGTGTAAAATACTTAGAAGTCTCTTTGTATGCTCGTGGTGGGTAATAGATCCTCCCGTATGTACGGGAAGAGTCTCTCCTCCCAGTCCTCGACATTTGTTGGTAGAATTATGCTCTAAAATGGACATTGCCTCAGTTGATGTCCAATACTGCTGCCAACAACTCTATATTTGTTCATAAATATAAGGCGGTCATACACTAGCCTTGTGTATCACACCAACAAAGTCTCGATAACGTGTAAGTGCTTGTCACTCCCATACTTTATTAATGATTGCATCAAATTTAGAATAAAAAAAATCTTTCTAAAACAAAAGGAAAAACATTCGATAAATACTTATAGTGTAATAATATTAATCTAATTAATGTATAAACATCAATTAAAAAAAGAAAATAATTTTTTTTTGTACCTCAAACTCCTGATAGTAAAATTCTTTTGTGACCTAAGAGATATTCTTCTATACATAACCCTTAAGATCATTCTCACTACAAGAAATTGTATTTTTAGTGAAAGTAAAAGTTGGCACTAAAAGCAGTAATATTTGCCACTATTATTAATAGTATCCAAATTTTAAAGTCGTCACGTCCCGTCACAAATATCTCTATCACTAATGAAATAGTGACTAATTTAAAAAATGGTCACAATTATGCAACACTTTTGTGACACAAATACTAACACTAAAACTTATGAAATATGTGGCAAAACTATATGGATACAATAACTTTACATATTTATCGTCACAAAAATATAAAGTAATGACGAATTAAGTCGTAACAATACTTCATTTTATTGTGACAAAATTGCCGACACTAAAACCTATCAAATGTGTGACAACACTATATGGTCACAACAATTGTACTTATTTTTTACAAGTTTGTTGGCACAAAAAATAAAAAGTAGTGACGAATAAAGTTGTAATAATACTTCATTATATTGTGAAAAAAATGTTGACACTAAACCTATATAATATGTGACAACACTATATAGTCACAACAACTTTACATATTTATGACAAGTTTGTTGGCACAAATAATATAAAATAGTGACGAATGAAGTCGTAACAGCACTTCATTTTATTGTTACAACATTATCACCACTAAAATAATCATAAATAGTGACTATTTGTCATTAATAATTTTTTTATTAGTATCCATTACTTCTTGGTCACTAATATTTTAATAAAAAAGTGTCAACATCATTTCATCATAAAAATGAAAATTGGTTCTTACAAAAAGTATTATCACTAATGTGTTTATTATTGTCACAAATAAAACTATCAATTCATCAACAGAATTACATTAGTTGTAAAAGAAATTTGCATCAGTAGCCATATTGTCTAACAAATTTCATCACAAGTATGAAAGTTATATGTTACAATAATGTTGTCAATAAATAAAGAATATATGTTACAATAAATTTATCACCAATGCCTTATCATATACATGTGATATGTGTAACAAATCATCATTAGAAAACCCAATGACTGAAGAGGCTGAGTAGGCATCAATGTATCTTTTCACTTATAACAGAAAATGCGAAATAATAGAAGGTAACGAAAAGAAGCCTGACAGAGATAAACACCTACTAATACACTATCAAAGCCAGATACTGCAATTAAAAATCCAATCTGCACATTTTGCTAATGCATATTTTGCATGCATCTCTTAGAATCCTTTGTAGAACAAGACGACAAATCAGTATGAGAATTACTTACGTTCTAAGAGGCTTCCTTGTGTTGTTGCGTCATATACGTTCCTGTTCCTTTAATTGTTGTCGTCAGCTGTTCTCCTCTCTGTCTTTAATCGCCTCATTTATTGCTCGATTAGCGTCCTTGGCTATTTAATTTGCTCTCTGCGTGTTCTTGTCCTCCATCGTGTAGCTATACATTTATTCCCTGTGCGTGCGTGCCCTCACTCTTCCTTGCGCTAGCTACTGTTTCTAATTCATTTTTCGTCTATCCCTAGCGAGCTTCTCCAATTGATTTTATTTTGCTATTTGCTGCCTCCAGTTGCCACGAATTGCGTGTGTCTCCAGCTGATTTAATTTTTGCTCCTCTATGTAGTGACAATTGCGTGGATTTAAAACCTCAGTGAGTCGGCCCTATTCACGCATGATTCTCTGCACAATTAAACTCTCATTAATTGTGACTTTAACTTGATAAAAAATTGTACTCCAATTTGTTTTAAAATTTGTCTTTATGGACCTCAAAAACATGTAAATAAATTCAACTTACTAGTCAACAAAAATTTAGTATTTTATCATAAAAATAGGATTGAAAGCACATGTAAATACGTAAGAACATATAAGAAAATCCAATCCTATCAGTACCTCATAACACTAATAACTCACCACACAATTTTGAGGAAGAAATCCATAATTTAATGGATCCAAGAAGGGGATAGGTGCACCAACTTTTATTTCAAATCAATTTCTACAAGAAGAAACACGAACAAGATCAATTATATAGAGGATGATGAAGGAAAAACGGTATGACGCCAAAATGAAGTAAAACATATAGCAAGACAATATTTCATTAAACTTTTTGGATCTAAAAGAGCTACAACCTCACTCAATATATCAATTCAATCATTCATGAAGATAAGAATCGCAACTGAGGAAGTTGAAAACTTGAGAAGGGAGTTTTATAAAGGATATAAAGGAAGCTCCAAAATATTAAACCCAAACAAAGCCCCAGGTCTTAATGGAATGAATGGACATTTCTTCAAAACTACATCGACATGGTTTGGTAATCAAACCTCCAAAGCCATTCAAGAATTCTTTAGGGAGAGCACAATGTTAAAAGCTTTCAAGCATACATTCATCTGTCTTGTGCCTAAAATAAACAATCCAAGCAAAATGGGGGAGTTTAGACCAATTTCTTCCTACAATACTATCTACAAGTTTATGTCTAGAATGTTGGTATTAAGGTTGAAACCCATTTTTAGTTCCCTAACCTCAACAACACAAAGTGCATTCATTCAAAGTAGAAATATGGGTGATAAAATCCTAAATGCCTAGTATTTATTCAAAGGTTATATAAGAAAGGGAGCTAGAAAAATGTGTGCAATAAAAGTAAACTTCAAGAAAGCTTTTGATTTAATAGATTGGAATTTTTTTGTTACTAGCTATGGAAGCTATAGGATTCCATGGAAAATTCTTGCAATAAATAACGGAATGTATAACTACACCTACTTTTAGAATGCTTATGAATGGAGAAGTTGCGCCACCTTTTAAAAGGGAAAATAGACTTTGGAAAGGGAACCCTTTATCCCCTTAACTGTTCATAATATGCATGGAGGTGCTCTTTCAACTTATTGCTCACAACATTATTATAAATTTAGGGTTTAGGTATCACAAAAAATTTAGAAACCTAAAGCTATTCAGCTTAATATTTACTGATGACTTATTGCTCTTTTGCAAGGTTGGCAGACCTTCAGTAAATTTGATTATTAACTTAATCAAAAAAATTAAAACCTTTTAGGGATTAAAGTTAAACATGGAAAAAAATTGCTACTCTATAGGGATGCAGAACCTCTTAAGCAGGAGTTGGAGATTTTAACTCTTATTAAGTATGCCAATCCACTTTTCAATTACCTTAGAGTGCCAATCACTACTTCTAGACCATCTTATAAGGACTATAAGCCACTGCTAGAACAAGTGGAGAGGAAGCTCAGGAACTGATGTAACAAGGAGTTAAGCTATGCAGGTCAAGCTCAACTAATAAAAACATTGCCTATAACCTTTACAATCATTGGATTTCTTATTTAATACTTCCTAAGAATTTGAACAAAGATAATGAGAAATTATTACGAAATTTCTTATAGAATGAGGATCCATATAAAGGTACAGGAGCTAAGGTCTCTTGGAAGGAATTATACTACCCTAAGGAGAAAGAAGGTATGGGGATCAACACTATAAAACTTTGGAAATTAATAGTAGATAAAGAGAACTTTGGTTGCGATAGATGCATATTAAACACTTACAATGGAAAAGTTTATGGAAGAAAAGACTGGCTTAAATGACTCTTGGACCTATCACAGTCTGCTCAAGCTGAGATTTGAAGTAGCACCTTACATAAAAAGCATCATTTGTAATGAAAGAAACAAATCAATTTGGTTTGATAGTTGGCCCTCTAAGGGCTTATTACACATGCATCCTGACTTATTTCATATAATTCATATGAAGAGACCTATAGCTAAAGTGAATAAGCTGATTAAGAACCAAAATTGGAGCTTCAAACAAAGAGGGTTTGATAAAGTAGTAGAGGTAGCAGCTAATTATAGATTCAACTTAAACAGGGAAGACAAAATAATATAGACAGTACACAATTTAGGAAACTTCAACTATAACTCTTTAAGGGGATTATTCCTTCAATCAAAACCAAAATTTGATTGGCATAAATTGATATAGATCCCTGGAAATTGCCCTTAGTTTGCTACATCATCTAGCAAGCCCTTGTAGGTAGATTGGCAACTATAGATAGAATTAAATGCTCAACCCTTATGGACCCTACATGTGTTATGTGCTTAAAATAACAAGAAACAAGAGACCAATTTTTAGATATTATTTAAAAAGCATGCAACAAATATGCTTATTGTTGGAAAATCCCAGTGCGTGCATCACATACACACGATGCGGAAAAAAAAATTGTTCCGGGATGTTCCCAAAGTCCAGGATCTATGTGTCTATACAAAGAGGTACCATAATTCTCAAACCACAACGACCAAAGGAGATCGTCTCTAACGGTATCTACGCAGAGTTCGGAGAACCTAACCGAATCAAACCTTTGATCCGAAAATAGCTAGAATAAAGAAGAGAGTGCTAGCTCTTACCTTATTCTTGGAGAGCACAGGGTGACGAAGGGGAGAAGATGATGAAGCTTGAAGAGACGATGAAGAGGAGAGCTTCGGATGATGCTTTTTCAAAACCTTATTTCTAAAACATGTTAAAGCCAATTTCTCTCTCACGACAATCATCCCTTTAAGTCTTTGATTTCCATTTGTCTTTAAAGTAATTAAAGACATTTAATGCTAAAGTAGCTTTACCTTTCCACGTTAGTCATATATATATATATATATGCTGAGGTGGTCCAGTCACACTAGGGTCGATCCTACCGGGTCCCGGTATGGAAAAAAACACCAGAGACCTGTTTTAGCAATATCGATGTCGCGATCTCATCGGGACATATCCCAATCTCGTTGGGATCCATTTAGTTCTATTGCTCTCCATATAATGGATCTCTATCCAAAACTATTTTACGAATTCTCCGAGTCACTCTTATGCGTGTGA
>JAOTAZ010000009.1:5705902-5723161 GCA_025629785.1 Erythroxylum oxycarpum | reverse complement strand
CATGGGAGAAATTTGACTTCATTAATAACCAATTTCCTTCTTTCCACCTTGAGGACAAGGTGGGTTCTTTTGGGGGGTATTGTTGAGACTAGATTTCAGCATAAGTATAGCAAAAAGAGGGGGGTAAAGATTAGCACTACAGGGAATGTGTGAAGGGTAAAATGGAGAATGCGAGGGAGTTGAGTCATGTGTGAGTTAGTTAGAATGAGAGAATATAAGGTTGTTATGAGCAAATGATTGGCATTCGGTTAAATTGTGAGAATCGATATCTGTACGGAGGTTCAGCTAGCCCTCGAAGTCTAGCTAGGGAATATCATTGTTCTGTATTCCTTTCATTCTTGTTCTTCTTTGTTCTTGTTTTACTACTGTGTGTGTGTGCTGTGTTGCTGTTGTGTGGTGATTCATAGTGCAGGGCTGTATTGTTTGGGTGATTCATTGTAAGAGCAAGTGGTCTCTAACAGTGTGCATGGTGTTCTACTTGAATATTGGACAACTAAAGGCCTAAGCTACATTGCAAGGTATATAGGTAAACCATTGTGTATGGATCAAGCCAATGTAGAAATCAAAAGAATTAACTATGCTAGGATATGTGTGTTAGTTGAAGCATTAAGGGACCTGCCTCGTGAGATACCAATAATGAGGCTAAATGATGAGATGCAATGTGACGAGGATGTTGTGAAAATAACTTATACATGGAAACTAGATACTCTTTCTAAGGAAGTTTGGAAACTGACCAGAGAACTATTCAAAACTGGTGGATATCAGGAATTAATTGGTAGCGCTGAAAGCCAAACCCGCAACAATGTAGAAGGGATGAAAGCAATTGAGGAAGCCAAACCCAGGCTATTTCATAACAAACAGGTGATGGTAAGGCAATTGCAAAGAATCAACGGACAACTGATTCATACAACTAGAAGCAGAAAATGCAGGTGGAAACTGATGTTTACTGAGGAAAATAGAAAAAAAAACAAGAAAAGGAAATGCAGATCAATGCAGATGATGGACTTGACATGCAAGGTAAACAGGATGGTTTTTGTACTCCAAGTAGAAGGAAATCTAATAGGAAAAAGAGGATTTCTTCTTCTATAAGATAAATATGTCTATGATTGCTTGGAATATAAGGGCATGAATTCCCCTTCCAGACAATTATTTATTAGAGATTTTGTATATGAAAATAAGCCTAAAATATTTAGCATTTTGTAGACAAGAATCAAGAAGGAGAATTGTAATATTCTCAATCTTGTGCCTAATAGCTAGAAGATGGTGGATCATTATGCTTGTCATTATAATGGATGGATTTTGGTGCTGTACGATGAAGGTAAAATGGAGATGATGAACACCTTCATTCATGAACAGATGATTCACATTAAAGTCAAACTCACGCAGGAACATACGACAATCCAAGTTTCAATGGTTTATGGACACAATCATACGTTTTGAGCAAAAATTTATGGAACAGGTTGAGACAATTAGCTGTCTCAATTCACGATCCTTGGCTGATCATAGGTGATTTCAATACAATGTTGAACCCTAATGAAGCTGAGGGTAATAATCGTATGAGAAACTATTATAGTGACCTAAAACAATGTGAGATGGACATTAAGATGGAGGACGTTCCTACAGGAGTTAACTTCTATACCTGGAGTAATAAACAAAAAGGATCATGGTTTTTGAGGAAGATGTTAGACATATGTATGGCCAATTTGTAATGGTTCCAAAAATTTTCAGAATGTGTATCTATGTTTCCAGGAACATTATGATAGAATAATTCTCCCATCATAGTGCAAACAACAATTAGAAATAAAGTTAAAAAAGTTCCATTCAGGTTAAACAATTTCCTACATGTAGTAAGGGCTTTGAGGAAGAAGTAGCTAGGGGTTTATGCCTTTGTGTGGGGGGAACAAACAAATACAAGTACACTAGGTTGATTCATAGCATAAAAAAGAAAAAGCTCAAAATCCTAAATAGAGACACAATTGGCAATACACATCAAGTTGTGAATTCCATTAAGCAGGAGCCAGTTAAGGTACAAGCTGACCTATATCTTGATCCCACTAACTCTATTCTTCAATTTCTTGAAAAGCAAGCTATCCTCAAGCATTCCCAAGAACCAAAACTAGAGTATTCCATCATGAGACAAAGATCAAGAGAGCAATGGATCTGGATCTGAGAAGGAGATAGGAATACCTCCTATTTTTCATACGATAATTGCCACAAGGAAGCTTAGACATAGAATTGTGTCCATTCTAACAGGAGGAAGCCTAATCACAGTTCAAGAAGAACTATTGAAGGCGGTTGAGGCCTACTTTTCTTGTACCTTGGGAACTCTAACAGAAGCAACCTCTTCAGCTCAAATCATCAGTGAGATTATACAAGATCACTTATCTATAGCTGAGATGGAGAATTTATCTAGACCAATCACCAGAATGGAGATAAAGAGTGCTCTTAAAGCCTTAGATCCTCACTCTGGGCACAGTAGACCTAATGACAATAAAAATTGAAGAATTCCTCCAGGAAAGGAAGCTCTTAAAGGAGATGAACAAAACTTACACAACTTTGATTACTAAAGGAGATTACGGACCAATAGCTTGTTGAAACTTTATTTACAAAATAATATCGAAAATCCTAGCAGAGTATAGAGAAAGTTCTGCCTGCTCATATTGGATGCCAATAGGGGGGCATACATTCTTGGAAGATATGCTAAAGACAATATTCTGCTTATGCAGGAATTATTTAGGAACTACACAGGAATACAAGTAGTAAAAATTATGCACTAAAAATCGACTTTTGAAAAGCATATTACTCAATGGACAGGAAATTCATTCTAAAGTGCTTAAAGGCTTATGGTATCCCAAGCATATCCATTAAGTGGATTGAGCAATGCATTAATATGGTGTTCTTATAACATTTTGACTAATGGTGAACCGAAAGGTTTGAGGCAGGGGGCCCCAATTTCACCATATCTATCTCAATGTGTATGGAAGTTCTTAGCAGTTTGCTTATTAGGGTGGTTGAGAGCAGGGCCGTTCCTAATATTTTATAAGCCCTAGGCAAAGTAAAAAAAAAATATTTTTGCTTATTTTTGGGCCCTCATATAGAATAAAAATAAACAAAATATAGGCATTTTTTGTTGTTCTTTATGAGGTCAAGAGTAGGCCCTATTTTGTTTTATTTTATTTTTTATAAGAATAAAAGTAGGCCCTATTTTATCATTTATAAGGATGGGCCCTGGGCAGGTACCCACCCTACCCTTGCCCAGGGCCGGCCCTGGTTGAGAGGAATGAAGATTGTAAATACCACTCAAGATGCAAAAGGAATGGTATTTTGAGCCTAAATTAGACTGATGATTTATTCCTATTCTCAAATGCAGACCATCACTCAATTGCTTCCATAGTGACTGGTCTACAGATATTCAAAAAATTTCTAAATTACAGATTAATAAGGAGAAAAATGTGCTTTTATCTCTCGACTTGTGCTTCCCACAATGCCAACCGGTACTCTTCCCTAACTAATTTCAAGCTTTTTACCTCTCACATATCTTGGGATCCTTATCTATTTCTCTAGTCTTTCATACACTGATTTCAAGCCCCTATTGGAGAAAATAGAATCAAGAATAAGATGTTGGAGCTCTAAATCCTTGTCCATAGCAAGCAGGACTCAACTAATCTCATATATTTTGAATTCAATAAGCCTATACTGGTTTCATCTCTTGTGCTACCTAGTTTGGCAATTAAAGCAATAAAAAATCTCCTGAGCTGCTTCTTGTGGAAAGGAGGCGATGAGGAGAGTCTTAAAGCAAAAGTAAAATGGAAGGAAATTTGTGCTCCAAGAAACCAAGAATGGTTAGGATTAATTTCCCTTGCTGTCTTGTTTTGGATAACTCTCTATTACTCGCGTGTATCCATGTTACCTTATCCTCTTTTCCAGGGATCAGGGTACCAGATCACCGGTTGTGCCTCGCACACTAAGAACGATATTCTATATGTGGTTGGCAATTAAAGAAAGCTCCCAACCGTTAACATTATACAGAAATTTTCATTCATACCTTATCGATGTTTCCTTTTCAAATCCAACCTAGAATCAATGAAACATCTCTTGTTTCAATGCCCCTCTTCAAATAAAACTTTGAAAGGGATTTCTCAAAGATATGGATTAGATAGCACACCAAACTTAAGCCTAGCATCTAGATTGAAGCTTATAGGTTTCCTGTTATATTTTGGTCCTTACGTAACATTTTATGTAAATTTCTAGTTGCTGCCTATTTTCTTTATGTTTTAAGATTTCAAGTGATCCATAGTTTTGATCTCAAGATTTATGATATATAGTCCCTTTAATTGATAATGACCAAGATTCAAACTTCAAACCCAGGAGAGTGGGAAGACCATTCGAAGGCACGACGAGAAATGGAGTCCTCTCGATCAACTTAAAAGCAACTTCATATGCTTAAAAGTCCTCTCATACACAGAAACAAGTGCGGACTCTTCCCCTGAAAATGGCTGTCGTCTCGTGTGGAATATAGCACACACGAATAATTAACATAACAAATATGCAAATGCATGAGTGCTTACTGGTAGCCAATCGAAATGGTTTGGAACCATTGCGAAACAGCTATTTCCAATGGACGGATACTTCAAAATGAACCGTTCTATTGCAAACATGCATATTACCACAGGTTAGAAGTCTATGATTGAAGAGGGGAGCCGTACTACCGCTCCTAGACTAGCATGTAAACAGTATAATTATTCTGAAACATTCTATTAGTTTGGTCCGTTGTGAAATAAAACCGGCCACAAGTAGCCAGCGGCTAATATCCTTTCCTTCAGGTAAAGATAAAAGGCCATGCAAGGGCCAGACAGAGCTAATGCCACCAAAAGTCACAAGCTTTAATACTATCCAAGAAAAGGTTTTGCCTGATGAAAAAAATGCCACTGGAAAATAAGTATGGCCAAAGGAACCAGTCATTTGACCCGCGACTATAGCTCACTATCGCTTGTTTTTGCGTTCACTGCAACTAGCTCTGTATCAAAGATGAGCGTGGCCCCACCTGATATTTTCAGAATACAGATATCATTTTTATGATAAAGCATATTTTTTGGTAAGCCAGGCAAGATCATCTAGCACCCCAACCAGTGATGACAGCTCATGTAAATGTGGTGAGAATAGAAAACATAACATATTATTGGCAAAAAAAAAAAAAGTATCAGCATGACTAACTTGCCAAACAGCAGCACCTAATCAATGAACGTAGGTGTATTGAGAAGATAGAATCAAAGGAAAATCAGCAGAGAAGAGACCAAAGGATATTTTGAGGTATATGGAAAACAAGAAAGTGAAGAATTCAAGATGAAGGGGGTGATATATAGACAGAGGATATTGCATACTACATCTGGTCAATATTAGCAAAGTCGTCTTAGTTTCATGAAATGACCAGCAGATATTACGAGTATAAGCTAAGTGGATAGAAATTACCTGGAATAGTAGGGGGCGAACCCTGGTCTCCATAGCCAAGTTTAGATGGTATTTTCAATTTTCTCTTCTCACCTACACACATACCCAACAGGCCTTGGTCCCATCCTGCCTTGTCAAAATTTTTCCATGCACGATCAATCTCCAAATCCAAGCATATAACCATATAAAATGAGAAATTACTATTTGTATAATTAACATTTCAGATAAACCAATAACCTTTGATAACTTGACCACCGCCAAGCTCAAATTCAATCGGGTCTCCCCTTTCAAAGCTGGAGTCGAAAACAGTTCCATCTGTCAGTTTACCCTGCAAAGGTGAAAAGTACTGACATTGGTCATGGAACTGAAACTTATACATAAAATGAGGTAAGTTGGCAACATTTAAAGAAGAATTCATGCCAACAAAAAGGCATCTATTATCTTGGCACTGCACCTGCTTATAATACAAAATACACAGAGATGTTGCATATATATACAGTGTTTGTCCCTCGCTTAAATAGACTTATAGATGCGATAATATCAAGAAAAACTATCTTCACTGATTTGCAAGTGAGATGCTAATTTGATGAGGACGGCTGATCTAAAGATAAGTAAAACAAGAAGTCATTTACATCCATATCTAGAGGGATTATAAAGTTTATGCACTATTCAATGCCCTTACAGTCCTAAAATTTTCTAGAAACCAGCACTAACGGCATGCTCTCTAAGAAAGTTTTCATATGAGTATTTCAGGCATTTGAACCATTAGTTTTGACAACCTTTCACTCCTGGCATTATCCAACTTACTATACTAATGAATCCAAACAAAATATACCTGAAAAGATATTGTAATCTAAATCTAGACTATTGGGAAACAATTGGAATGCCTTTTGCAGACGGCATTCTACTTCAGGATACAAAAAATGTAAAATATGGGTACATTTTCATCCTCCTCTAGATTACGTGCCTAACAAAATAAGTAAAAAAATAGACAAAAGCAGTAATGCTACTTACCCGATAATGTACTTTAATTCTATCTCCCTTGTGAGCCTTAACGTCACAGGATTCAGGCTTGTGCTGTAACAATAAAAATGACAAGAGCAAACCTTAGTAAGACAGAAGTACATCACGGACCAAAAACATGCAGCAGCAAAACGGAACTCGCAAAATTTCACCATCAACAAGTCATCAATTATCAATCACCACCAGAGGCTTGGAAAATTACCCATATATGAGCCATATGCATGTGTTTGAACAAATATACACCTGTCGCTGGCGGTACAAGGCAATAAAGCTAAAAGGAGAGTAAACGGAGAATTAACCTATATAAAAAAAATCACCTTAACCCCGATCTGCAACTCCTTCACATCTCCTGACTTGTTGGCAGAACCTGAGGGAGAACAAAAATGATCAAGTAAGCACCGAACCGAACCTTAGATCCGAAAGATTGTGAACTGAAAATGAAGAAAGAGAGCATCTTACCAAACGTGGCGAGTGCGAGAAGAAGGAAAATAGAAGCCGCCTTGACCTTGGATGGACAATTGAAACTCATCTTGCGATCCTTAAACCGTGAAACGAATCTCTATTATGATTTATGACGATATTCTTTCCCAACATGATATATAGAAAGAGTTGATGAATATTAAATGAATAACCAAAAGCCAATTGGGTTGGGGTTTTGAAATGGGCCAAGCCCATGTTTTGACATTCTCAATGGTTTTTTACAGTTAAACTAGAAGAAGAAGAAGAACAGAATACAAGTAATTCGTAAATCGTAATTCATCCTCAATTCAATCTAGTGGTCTCTTCTTCTCGATTGAAAATGCAATGCATTACACAAGGTTCTGTAATTCCTTTCACCCATAAAACCGTCCTCTTTCTTCCACTCCTCAAGCAACTGAAAAGCATCATCTCCCCTTCCTTGGCTGCACAATCCTTCCAACACTGTCTTGTAAGTCAACAAATCCGGAGCCATGGAATTATGCAACATATCACGCACAATCTCAATTGCATCCTCACACATCCCCCCCATTGCAAGACTACAGATCAAAACCATGTACGTGCTCCCAGTCCCTACCAACTCCTTATCCCTCATTTCCTTGTACATCCCTAAACCCTGCCTAAGTCTTCCCTTTTCACACAACCCCTTCACTATATAACTATACGAATAGGCATTCGGCTCACATCCATACAAACCCATTTCACCAAATACCCTCATTGCCTCATCCACCTCTAAACACTTTGCATAAGCTTTGATTATCATATTCAGAACATAAGTATCAGGTATCACACCACACCTTTTCATTTGCTTCCTCAACGACTTAACCGCGTGCAAATACACATAACAAACATTCAACTTATTAAACCTCCTAAGCAATGAATTCAACAACAGAGAGTAAGTCTCGAGTGTCGGCTTACAATCCTCCGATTTCAACATTTTCTTGTACACATCAAACGCACGATTAAACAAGAACTTACGCCCACAACAGAACCGAATAACCGAATTATAGAGAGGAACGCTCATGTCGCAGGCTCCGGCGGCCACCTCCTCCACTAGTGTCTCCGCCTGGCGGTAGCGACGGCCGTCTATTAAGGTTTTGATCATAGTAAGATATGTCACATGGTTGTGCTTGTAGTTTCTCTGCTGGGCAGTCCAGCGAAAGATGTCCAGCGCGAGATCCGCGTCGGACTGAGCCCGGAGCGCTGCGTCCACTTCGGCAGGAGTGAACCCGGGTTTGAGGTTCTGGGTCCACGTCTCGAACTGGGTTTCAAGTGGGGTTCGAGTTCGAGCTCTGGTAGGGAATGGAGGACTTAAGACGTCAACTTTTGGCGTCGAAGATATAGAACTATATTGAGCCAGTAATTGTGGGGAGTTTCTAAGAACGAGGAAGAGTCGGCGGTTGAAGGTTGCCGGAAACATGACAGCGATGCGGGTATTAGGAAACGAAGTTTAAGAATGGGAAACACGTTAATATAAGAAAAGGTGTTGTACTTGTTTCGAGTCCATAAGCCCAAAACATGTGTTTGGGCCATAGGAAGGAGTGCTAAGAAGAACGGCAATAAAATTTTGTCTGATGTCGGTTCCCCACAGCTACTAATACTAATGCTGCTCGGGATTGAGTGATACTGATGTTCCTCGGTTTCCTCGCTCCCACCAGCAGTCGCATTCTTCTTCACTCCCGGCTTTCACAGCCACAGGCGGCTTACCCAAGTTGAGGAGTAGGTTTTTCTCTTCAATTGTGTCTTTTGATCATAATCTTAAATGCGATTGATTGACTGACCGACTGACTATTTCTCCTGCTCCTCGTGGTTGTTATTTCCTTCATTTATCAGTGTTAGGATGCGCTCCTCCTCCAATTGTCTTCTTTCTTTTACTTCTCCTCTATGCCTGTTTTTCATTTTCTCTATTTACTGCTGTTTTATACAACTTGGGACTCCTTCCTGGGGAACCTTGTGGGTCAAGCTATTTTAGTCCACTGCCGATTGCTTTGTACTAGGGTTTGTGATTGCTAGACTGCAAATGGTTTTTGTTAATAGTTGATGACTCCCGTCATTAGTCACGCACGGAATGAGCTGATCAACGCTTTGGATTCCTTTTGAACGCGATATACATGCTGTTAGTGAAATGCTTAACTATTCAACTCGTTAATTTATTGATATACGTACTATCATAAAATCACATATCTTTCTTTGGATTTTATTATTGGAAATTAAATCATTTTTGAGCTCATAGCAGATGAACGTTAATTTCTTCTGCTATGGGTTCATTAAGAACTGTATTAATTGTTTAGGCATTTCTAGTATGATAAGAGCGATTGCAGCTGTGGGTCGCTTGAGGCTGTTAATTCTTTGTTTATGCCTTGTTGCAGGAGTATTGGAGGTGGCAATGGTGAGTATACGGAGACGCAAACACGTGGAACTCAGCCCTGGTACAATTATTGTTATTATAGTTATAACCTCACTTTCAAACAAGTGTTAAGTTGCTCCGCTAGATCAACTAAATGTGGCGGCCTGTTATTAATAACTGAACACACTATTTATGTACCATACTTTTTTCTTTTCTCTCTTATATGTTGCCTAATTCGGATATAAACTTAAGTCTTTTCTTATCTTTGCCGATCACTACCTTCATTATCGATATCATTGTGTTACTGTTTTCATTAAACATTAGATGGTGATGTCGTTCCATGCGTTTATTATAGGAAGAAGTTCCTCCTCAGTTACTGTTCCTGATATGGCCCATGGAAATATCTCTGATACTCATGAGCAAACTGGTAAACCTGTCAATGTGCGTAATATACTCTTGTTGACTTTCAACAACAAAATGGAAGTAAAAGATAACATTTTTTTCACTTATACCAACCTGATTGTATTATATCTACTTGCTTTGTACTATCTTCCCATGTTTCTTTATTGCTTTTTGGCTTTCCTCTTTACCTTTGCAAATGCATGTCCTGTTGGAAAACCCATGAACTAGTCTGCTGGTTATGTGTTTTGTTGGTTTAGTAACTGATTTTTAATCTTTTGGGGATAGGCGGTGAGGAGGGTCTTGAGCATGTAGAGGAGACTTAATCTCCGCCAATTTGCAAAATGTTTAGGGCACTGCAGAACTACCTAGCACTGGACCAAAGAATGGGAATTTTGTGTTGGTCTTTCATGGAAATATGAAAGAACAAATTGCTGGATACAATTTAGGATCTTGTTTGGCAACTTTTTCCATTTCATAAACATATTGACTTTTTTTTTCACTTATGACGGTGAATATGCAGTCTGTCCATTGTCAGTGTTATGTTCTCAAGATATTCTTGTTTTGGAACTTATATATGCTTCCTTCAAGCTCAAGAAACTGAAAATTGTGCTACCTTAGAGAACTCTTAAAGTTTATGAGTTATGTGGGTACACCATTTTATGGTGAAACAACAAAATAGTGGTGCAGTGGATTGGAGTTTGCTTTTGAAAGTAATAGAATGTGTAATCACTCCAGGCGATTGTTGATACAGTTATAACAAACTGCACTAGAGAGGGAATATGATAAACAAATTGCAAGACATGACTTTCAAATCCATCTGTGGGAACTCATTATTTCCAGTTTTGATATTTAAGCTGTTAAAATTCTGCAAATAGACATACTATCTGGCAGCTCAATCATAAAGAAAAATGTGATTTCCACAGTATGAGCTGAATCTCAGAGAATGTGATGCAATCTTGACAAAGGATGTTCTTCATGCAGGTTAAGGAAGAAAAGGAGCTGATTCCAAACCCACCTGCAAAAAAACAGAGAAAAGTTGTCCATGTTGACCCAGAAAGTCCCTTAGAAGTTCATGCCTATCTAATGCAGTTGAAAGAAGATAACAAGCTGGAGTTAGGACCAATGCAGAGAAGTGAGGAGATGCCAGTGAAAGAGTGGATGGAGAACTACTATCCACAAGTATTTACAGTGTTCCCGCAGGATCCAAAAGTTGTTTTCCAATTTTCTGAAAATTCAAAGCTAAGTGAATTTTTATATTACCTCTATTGCCTTTTCATCTTTGAGCTAAGGAACATAGTTTTCATGGACTGTCGTGTCTCCCCAGAATATGTAGACTCATTAGGAAAAGTGATTAAGATTTTAGAGAAGCAAGGTTTTGACTGTAGATTCATGAGGTCGGAATTGGTAGTGGTAGAGTACATGATGAAGAAACAGATGGAAATCCTGCTGGCAGAGAAAGATATGGTTGCTGCGAGAACAATAATTCTAGAGAAAAAATTTCAAGCTGTAGCAAGTAAGAAAGAAGCAGAGCTGAATGAGAAAGGAAAGCAGCCAGAAGGTACTGAACCACAGATTGGAGATCTTCCAAAGCACCGGAATGTGCTGCAAGAAGACACAGATAAAATGCTGAGAGAGCGGAATGTCCTTCCTTATGCTGCTTTGGAGGAAGAGTACATTGAACAGATTCTAGCTTGCCATAAGAAGATGCTAGCAAGTAAGGAAGAGGAATTGAAAAGAATTGGACTAGTTCTGGAGAAAATAAACCAGCTGCATCAAGGTAAGGCAACTTTCTCTGCTTAGCACAACTATCTTAGCGACACAGTATTGTTTTTCTTTTCTTTTTTTTTTCTCCTTTTTTGACACTTCTATTCGTTTTCTTTGAGGCACAGTAATATCTGTGCATTGTAAAGCTGCTGTGCTTTCTGATTCCAATTTTATTCCCGCCAAATTTCTGCTCATGTCCATCAGAAATGGAATACTAGGGAATGAGGCACATTTTGAGTGTACAACTGTTCGTACAGAGAAAGCAGAGCAATTTTCCCTGGATAAAACCCTTTAGCAATTACTTTCTGTTGCCATGTTCATGAGAAAATATTGATCTTTTGGACGCGTAATTTATGGTCAATAGGCTCTGTGCATGTGGTTGCTGGGACGTTGTAGAGGTTCTTATCTCTTGAACGAGTAACACAAGTTGAGGTTGTTGTCGTAAAATTGATATTTTTAAGTGGAAGGGGACAACTGGACTGAATGCCCGGGTATGCGTTACATCCATGTAATGAACTTAGCGTTTCACTTGTGTTCTCAAAGAGAGGGATTCGATAACGGCTTAATCACGATTAGCCCATCATTCCTTACTACTATCGTTTTCCAATCAATCTGATTTAGTGGTTATGGGTTTCAAAAACCCAAATTGCGTGTTGGGAATCTGTATTACTTGAACTGAAATCTTATCATGAAAACACATAACTTAATTGTCTTCTGTAACTTTAGGATTCTGAAACCTTTTAATTTCAGTCTTAAGTCTTGTAATTCCGAAATTTTCAGATTTCAAGAGGTTTGAGGTTTTGGGGTTTCTAAGGTTTCAATATGAATTTTTCAGAAAATATCATATCTAAATCTTATTTTCAGAGTTTGTTTCAATTACAAAATTTAATACCGATTCCAATCAAATATTTTAATCAAATTATAGAATTGAAATTTGACTTTAATATCATTGTTGAGAAATCAACGTGGGATCTAATCCCGCATGTGATAGAATAAATACGAAATTTTTTTGTTTGATCTTTTGAAAGTTAAGATTACTTAAATTATATAAAAATGATTATCACATAAATTTATAATGAAGCAAGAATAATAATTCGTACATTATTTTGAAGCTTGATTTTTTATTTTGTATTTGTCTTCTCAAACTATTTCTAAAATTGGTTCATTTCAATCACAAGTATTTTACCTCTAACGATATTTACGGAACGTTTGGAGAGAATTTTGCAACTATTATATAGAGGGTTAGTAGTGCTAATTCCCTTGAATTCTTAGGAGTGATAATTCCCTTGAAATCTAGCAATGCATTATGAACACTTAAATATTTAAGAAGGTTAAAGTGATTTTGATTAATCTTTCCATACATGAATTTTTTATATAATTAAATCCTTTCATTATATAATGTTCTGGTTAGACATAGACCATGAAATTAATGTCTACTCTATTTGAGTTTAATCATGTGAATTCTTCGCAATTAGTAATTGATTTGATTAATGACAATTAAAAACTACTTTCAAAGTGTCATTCTGCTTTAGTCAAGGATTTCTTGAATCAATACTAATCGAGAACAATAGAACATTCTCCCTAATTACTTTAGGGTGATGAATTCTATATTGATCACTCAAATATCTTCACATAACTCATACTATATATCCAATGAATACTGATTGAGATACCCTTGACTAGAATAAGTCATAAGTATTATTAAAACATAGCAATTCCTATAAGAGATAATTTTGGAGATCTCAAGTCAATAGATCACTTATACAATAATCACAATGAGAATTTTCATAGACATACAAATAATATTTCAAATAAAAATCTCATATGGGATCAATTCAGTGAATTTTTTTTTAAATGCACCATATGTTTATTTAAATACCTTCATACTTTAGTTTACAAGATCGACTACTTCTTTCATAAGAAAAAACATAACATGTTTTATTTTTGTACGTTGTATTAATATCCACTCTCAATAGAACAATGACTAGGAACATTTAGGAATAATACATAAATGTAACATGAATCTTATAATTATGATCTCATAATAATTTTATTGGCAATGTACATTTATCATATACATCTAATAGGTATAAGATAAGTAATACTTTTAAAATAATTATGTCACTAAACTATAATCAACTAATTAACTATGAGACATATAAAGAAGAGAATCATGTGATTCTTCTGAAACTTACAACTTAAATCTTTTAACTAGTAGCCTGTAAACATATTTTTATTTTACCTGTAAAAAGGTACGATGTCTTACTTTAGTGATTAGAGAAGTTTACCTATTTATTAGGGGTCTTCCTTTAAGACTAGATTTATGTCCTATAAAGAAACACTGACATACTTGGTATCCACATAAATTTAAGCCCGCAGAAGTTAGTTCTTAAACCCTTTTCAACATATATCCTTTTAGGTATAATTAACATGTCCTAAAAATTATATGTATATATGTCTATAATCACCACGAAAGTAACATCTTATGATGGGAATTGAAAGTGTAAGTATAATATAACAGAGACTTACAAACTTGTGACCTATATTCATTTTTAGGTCTTCTAGATGTGTAAGGGCATGAAGTTCTCTTTTGGATATGTAGGGAATTAAGAGCTCTCCTTATCTGATAATGATATTTAATAAAAAATTTAGCATTTGACATACTCTTTTTATAAAAATATGATATATGTTGATTTTGAGCAAATTTCATGCTTCTTTTATTATTGTAGGCTTATGATGATAATGAGGAATACGTGAATGAGAGAAATATTGCATATTCTTTTGATGTAACCTTACATTAAAGTTGTTCCATTTTTCTTTACTTGAGAACAATGTTTTCTTGGTTTAGAAAGTAAACCCTATATAAAAGCATGAAATTTCTTTTTACCTTGAGACTTCGAAGATGATGTATGAGTATTTAAGTTTTTATGTCTTGAATTGAATGTTATATGCTCATATGATGGCTTAGGCAATGAATCATCATTGTAAACATGGTCTCCTTTTACAAAAATTATCTTGTCAATGTGTGATGCACTTGTATAACTATACATAATCACATGCCCATCATTTGATCTATTTTCCGCTTCAAGCATGTTATTCATTTTTCCACTAACCACTGTGAATGTAGACAATAGTTCTTTGAAGATATTGATCTTCTTCTTTAATGCGTCATTCTCATGCAACAAATCATACTCGGTGTCATTGACAACAACACTATCAGATTCTATCATATCATGCATATCATATTTCTATTTGTTATTTTAATCCATGTATACATCTAAAAGCTTTAAAATCTCTTTATGCTTGGAAGATAATGCCATATTTTTTAATCTCATAACCTACAGGCATTTAAATAACTCATCATATAAAAGATCACCATCACAATCATCATTATCAATATAAGAGTTTGAGGAAGATGCTACCTTATCATTATTGTCGTAAAGCATATACTTGTCACCATATTTTCATATTCTTGACTCTCTTAACTAGTAGTGTCATCCCATGTGGCCTTAGGTGATTATTTCTTCTTCTTTAGTTGTTTATCCCTTCTCTTCTTAAAGTAATTCTTAAATTTCTTTGTGATGAGCTTTATATCATTCTTATTTCTCTCACTTGTGGATGTCCCTTCACTATCAGTTTCTTATCCTTAGATACTTTAAATACCATACCTCTTTTTATTGGAGCCACTTCTTTAAGCATTTCATTCATCTGCATCTCATAGGTAAGGAGTGATCTAACTAGTTCTTCCAATCTTCAAGTCTCCTCTTAATATCATGATAATTACTCTAATTTTAAGGGACTCAAAAGGCAATTGCTTATGTTATTGATCCATTAAGTGTAATATCCCATTTTTAAGAATATGCTTAGGGTTTAACCCTAGATTAAATATTGCATACACATGCATAACATTAGCATTCATACTCGAATTGATATTTGTGCACATTACAAGTTAGCATATGCACTCAATTGATTTATTCCGGTGTATGAAAAATGTTAAGCGATCATGATGTGAATTGTGTTTTGATATGTCTTGAATTTTGGTATGATTCAATTTCAATTAGAAATTTTGAAATTAAATGTTATGGATTGGAAAAATTGATAGATCAAAATTTACATTTGGATTAGGAAAAATTCCAAGTTGTAGGATAAATTGATACATGAAAATTTGAAGGATTTAGCCTATAATTGAGTGACATTGACATAGTTAAATTGGTGATAAATAGAGTAGTAATTAAATGACAATTAGATCATTTAGTATGTGACAAGTGAACCAATCTTGGAGTGACAAGTGGACTGATTAAAGGGTGACAAATGGCAGAATAATGAGTGGATTAGTGGTAGCATAATTGTTGAACAACTGGCTAGCATGCTTTAAGACATATATCTTTGTAAGTTATTGACACCTAGCATGTTGAAGCGGCAAATTCCAGCACCCAAGTTTCTGCTTCCTTTCTTATTTCCTACATCAAAATTGCTGCAGCTTTCTCCTCTGTATTTTGCCTGAACCCTAGCCAAATTGTTGCACCAAAACTAGCTTTTTATCTTACACAAAATAGCTAAGAAAACTAGCTGAAAGTGACCTTCATATTGCTGTCCAAAATCAACCTATTTTCATCTTAAGTTTGTGATGAATTTGGCTTGCATGGAGACTTGATTTAATCTGAAGTTTAAGATGAATTAAAATCCTAACAAGTAAGTGACAATCTGATTTTTATGGCATGTCAAATGATATAAGAATGATGTTTGAATTGGAATGAAATTCATGTGTTATTGTTGAAGATTGTGCTAGAAATTTTTGCATGAATTTGGAAGTGTTTTTATTTTGTTTTTAGTGTACGAAAACCGTGGGATATAGATTTATTTATGGATGAATTAGGTCCAGATTTGAAGCATAATGAAGGTGGATTTATGCCAAAGAAAGATGTTAATTTGATGTTCTTGAATTGGGAAAGAACTAAGACTATATGCATAATAATGTAAAAGTTTCTGGTTTGATCATTTGTGAGCTATTACTGAAAGTTACAGAACTTGAAACTAAAGAAGTAAATAGAAGCATTAGTAAAAACTTTAGTTGGAAAAAATGAAGTGTCTTTAGGATTTTCCATATTGAAAAACTAATTTGATATGTTATAATCTAGAAGTAAAGCATATTGAAAAACATATTTTGACAATTTATTCAACACCATAATGAACATTGAAGGGAGGACAAAAGATAATGCAAAATTATGAGTTGATTTGAAACTTTTTTGTAGAAGGAATGAGTTAGATAAAGATCTTCGCACCGATAAATATCAAAAAGCATGTTACACTTTGGATACAAAACAAAAGGAAATTTAGTGTGAATGGTTGAAAAGTCTAAAGTTTCTCGATGGTTATGTTTAGAACTTGAGGTATTTTTGAATTACATAGAAAAGGAGAAAATAAGATAATTGAAAGTGAAGCGTTTCAAGAAAATGTTTATGAAATAGATATTGGTGATGAACGCAAGTGAACGTTTCTATCGTCAAGTAGTAAAAATATCGATCCCACAGAGACCAAATTAGTTAAAAAGTAATACTCGTAATAAATTCTAATTTAAGCTAATAATATAAAAATTAAAGAAAAGATTGATTGATTGTGGTTTGAAAAATGAAATAAAAAGAATTAACGCAAGATAAAAATATAAGAAATATCGATGGAATGAAAATCTAGGAATTTAACTTCCCCCTAGATTTTACCTCTGTGTCGAAATTTTCTCGGTTTAACTCATATACCGGGTTTGATAACCTAAGATTCAGAATTAATTACTAAGCCCTCCC
>JAOTAZ010000009.1:5653979-5664577 GCA_025629785.1 Erythroxylum oxycarpum | reverse complement strand
AATAAAAACATGATAATAAAACTAAATATATTTTTGTTTTCAATTTTTAATCAAAAATCTCAATCAAATAAGTCTTTGTTTTAAGTTTTATAATACATATCTTAATCAAACATATTTTTATTTTTTAAAAAACAAATAGAACCAAAACGGTCTTTAGGAATAGGTAGGATCCAGCTATCTGCTTACCGGAAATCAAAGTTACATTTTTATTGAAAAGTAGAAACCAGAAGCTGCAGAGATTAAATAAGACCACAAGTCGCGCTACAAATCTTTAAACAATGGCTTTCAATTGCGCTACCAACTCTGCAGCGTATTTATTCTCCATCTCTCCCTTCAACAGAAATTCCTTCCACTTCTTGTGATTTTCCCTAATAGTCTTGCCAGGCTCCTTTTCAACATCTACCATCACACTTTTAATAGCCTCAGAAATGTCATCCTTCCCAAAGTACCCATCTTCCTCTCTTCGGTTGATTTCAAACCCAGCTTTCATGTCTCCGGCTACAAGTTTTGAGTTAAGGAACTGATCTCCTTTTTGTGGCAGCAGCGCCAATTGACAATCATTAACCAAGGCTTCAATCACTGAGCTGAACCCTGAATGACACACATAGCACCCAACACTATCATGCGCTAGGATAAGCGCTTGCTGTACCCAACCTGTGTGCACAATCCCTCTGCCCTCAACCCTCTCCATGAAACCTTCCGGTAAAGTTCTGGTTAGCTCGCTTGGGCTATCAAGCTCAGCAGGAAAGTTCAATACTAGAAAAAATGGTAAGCCAGTGACTTCCAACCCTATAGCAAGCTCTTTAATTTGATCCTCGTCCAAGAAAGTCTCGCTGCCAAAATTGCAAAACACGACAGACTTGGCAGGAAATTGCCCCAACCAATTAGCCCATTTATCTTCCAGAACGCCTTTTGGTGGGTCAGGGACCAATGGACCGGCCAGAAGGAAGGGTTTTCGAAACTGGGTAGCACAGTAATCTATGTAAGGTCCTTCCATTTCCCTACATGCTTTGACGACAACAGCTGTACAATTGGTGAGGCCTTCGCGAGCTCTAACGTAAACAGGAGGGCCACCGTCGAAGCTTTTGAATAGGTACATGAGATTTTCAGCCTGGAACCTTTTAATGGAAGTAATTGACGAGTTTGAAGGAAATCCTTTCGGTGGTTTCATCATATCTTCAACATCAGGGATCTTGGCTCCAATAGTTCGTACAGGCGCGGTGCAAAACGCCTGGGAAATAACAGAGTAAACTGAAAAGTGTAGAGCCTTGATACCCAGTTCGCAGGCCAGTTTTGGGATCCAAGGTTGAGCAAAATCAAAGATTACGAAATGGGGCTTGAGTTGGGAGAGAATAGACTTGACTTGAGGCTGCATAAGATCGAGGGCTTTCTTGAGGACTTCAGCCATGTCAGGTGTCATCTCGGCGGTGCTGTCAAGGCCTGGACGAAGGCCCTCAACCTGTGGTATTGGAAGAGGTATGATCTCAGCTTTTGGTGTGAGACGAAGAGCGTTTTTGATACGTGCAACGTTGCCTGGGGCTGAGAAAAAAGAGATTCCAACTCCTTGGTGAGAAAGCTTGTTGGCCAGTTGCACGAAAGGGCTTATATGACCAAACGCAAACCATGGAAACATCACTACGTGAAGCTTAAGTTCTGATTGCTGAGCCATTTTGTCGTTGATAAAACTGCTCGTATCTTTCTCTGCTTGGTTCTGTTTTGGTTGGGCGATTAATGTGGTTATATAAACACTTTAAAAGGCAAGTAGAGAAGGCGGGAGTAGCGGTGGAAGCACAGTAGTGGTGCATTTTTGTGGGGGTTGGTGGGAAAACAAGAGGCCATTGGTTCCTCCCCATTGTGGGACCATGATTAAGCTCCCTACAGAAGTAATTATTCTAACTCAATCGAGTCGTATAAAAGTGAATTATTGGGTAGCTGTGCAGTCAACGCAGCTTTTACTTTTTAACGTGTTTGTTACAATATTTTAGAAAGAAAAGATAGAGAGAGTAATGTATTAAAAAGTGGGTAGGAACAAGATCCTTGCAGGCTTGGACGTGTCAAGGGCTCGGTAGTTGAGGTGACATACGCCACTGCTTCAGTGATAGGGTGTCCCACCAATTGGTGACATACGCCGTTTATAATTTAAATTATATTTAATTAGTTTGATTGATTTTAAAAGCCGTAATGAATCATTATTTAAATACTTTTCGATTAATTTTAAACATCAGATATTATTTCTAAATAAGAAAATTAGCCATGCCAATTCATTCTTCATCTTCATGCATTTTCTTGTCTCCCCTTACTCTAATCATTCTTCTTCTTTTTTATGAAGACAAATGAGTGTGAATCTCACGACAACGACTCAAAGATTGTGCTTTCGACTCACTTTAGCTCTTTTGCTTTTAAATTGTACTTAAAACCAAATATGAATTAAAGTGAATGTCTTAAGCATTTCATAATATAGAATAAATGTATAATCAATTAAACACATATCACATCTTATGGTGAAATAGTATCCTGTAAATCCAGCTCAAGGAATTGTTTGAAAAAATGTGCTTTAGAAGGTTTTCTCATAAGCTCACTAAAATAGTCATAAGCTCCTTACATGAGCTGAGATTAAGATTCCAAGACCCTGTTGTCGTACTTGATAGAAATGATTATGTTTCTAACTTTACTTGAGACAATTGCCTTATGGAAAATTGAAGTGTTCCTATCTCCATGTTTCATCCATTATACTCTCGCTCTTTGTTTATAAAGAGAGTAATCAAAAGTGCTAGCTTAAGAGTACTTGTGCAATGCATCCCTTTTCTTTGCAACATATGCCTAATTCCTGGGGTTGGAGTATTGGAGCTGTTTTATGGATTCCAATTCTCTTCTTGCTATATTGACAAGATGGTGTGTGTTGCTAATATTCTTTATGTATAGTAGTTTCATCTCTTAATTAGTTGCATTTTCTTGGAGAAAATAAAATTTTTAGAACCTTAGATATTAGATCTTAATGCATTCTGTATGCCCTCTTTGAAACTAGCTAATTGTATAAGAAAATCACTGAACCTAAATGGGTGAATCCCTCTTTCAGCAATTAAATAGGTGATAATGGGGGTATGATCTGATGATAAATTGGTAACAAACTTCGAGAAACAGTTGAGAAACATATTTAGCCATCTTAGATTTGGAACATTTCTATCTAGTTTCTTCCTTATCAGGTTAGGACTAGTTTGCCTGTTGTTCTAAGTGTAAAAGCAGCTTCCCATTGGAATGTCATTGTATTGAGCTTCTCCTAAACAATTTCCATGTTCCCTATATGGATTATAGACAACCCTTGGACCATTAGCTTCCTTAACCTTTAATATGGAATTGGAGTCCCCAGAAATCATCAATAGGGTTGTATGGGTGCTTGCAATTTCCTTAATATGATTCCATAGGAAAATTCTTTGATAAGCACTGTTATATGCATAGATAAAGGAGATGCGTACTCTTTAGTTGAGTTGTCACTAGGGATACCTCTAAATGCACTATTTAATTTGTTATGCATCAAGAGATAATAGATAAGGAAGTGAAATCGTATAGGACAAAAATTATACCATTTGGATGATTAGATAGGTAAGAAATGCATTGCCATTTAGCTGGAAAATAATACAACAACTTATAATCATCCTTCCTAATTCTTGTTTCCACAATACCAGCTAAGCTAACTTTATTATAAGGGATTATGTCTCAAATCACTGGCTATTTGTTAGCGGTGTTTGCCCCCTTATGTTCCAAGTGAGAAGTATCATGAAGTTATCTCACATAGGGAGCGTTTTTTCTTTCGATTTGTTCTCATGTGACTGTTTCAAATTATGGTACCTTTTGTGATTGTTTCAAATGTTGGTTGATATGTGCTTCATTGATTGTACAGTTATTCCACAACACTTAGTGATTAATACTATGAAATGTTTAAGAAACTCATTTTGGTCCCTATTTGATTTTAGGTACAATTTGGAAGTTCAAAAGCTAAAACGAGTTAAAAGCATATTCTTTGAGCCATACTCTTGATGTTCAAACTCAGTTGTCTTTATGGAATAAGAAGGAGATGGATTAGGGTAAGGATTTCACAAGAAATTGCCAGAAGAACATCAATTTAACACGATTTGGGAGATACATAGTCATGTATGTAAGTACACGAATTGGGCACAATTTTATGACATAAATGGCTAGATATGCGGCTGGTATCTAACTGCATGACTCCCCAAACCCTAACTTTTAATATAAAATGACATTTGAGTGGCTAAACATAACATGGATCATTTTTGGAAGCAAAAGAGAGGCAAAGCACACATTCTTTGGAGACCTATGGAGGGATAAACTTCCTCAATCTAGTTCAATTGTGAAATTGAAGTCATACATCACATTTGAGCACTTCTTTATTGTGTATAGTTGAATCATTCTCTCTTTAGGGATTATTTATGTTATCTTATATTTATTGATTTGGGTGTTTGTATAAAGATGATCTAAATGCATTCATTAGGTTGTTTTTATGAAAGCCCATTGTTATAATCTTGATTGCAATACGTAGTCATTGTGTTTATGAGATGATAAATAATTATATTTTATATAGAAAGCTAAAATAATTGAATATAGTTAATTTTAAAATAATTTCATATTTTGCAAATATAAATTATTGCATAATAAATCTTAATTTATTATTAATAAAATATTAAGTAAATTATTTATTTGTATATTTATATGTAAAAATAAAAGGATAACATAACATTGGTTAAATGACCCAAGATTATGTGATTGATGCCTTGATTAATCTATTGGGATGTGTATATGTGTTGGTTAGTTATAATTATTGGAATGCCATTTTATCTCTTAACAATGAGTTCCAATGTTGATATAGCTTCTTTTAATTTTTATTGAAAAAAAGAGAGGGAAAAAGAAAATAAAATAAAGAAAAATATGTTTAAATAAAATTATCAAGGAGGAAATGCATTTGTTTTGCAAAGTTATTTATAAGTAGTTTTTCCTCCTAAAGTTGTATAGAATGGGTGATTTAAGTATGATGTATATGAGGTATATGTTGTATTGAAGGATCACCACTTATGGTTATAATGTATTATTTGTCATTAATTATTGTGATTGATTTATGCTTCATGTATTTATGGTGTGAGAACTTGAATTTGAGTTGTAAAACATAGCTTTTGCATTCATCATAGCTGATGATACCTAGTTTTGGGTGAATGTTAGTTTTTGCACCTGATATTACATTGAGTGTTACTCTTGTTTCACTAGCTTTGTGGGCTTTTATGCTACATTATCCAAATACGACTCACCTTGATGCTTGCGCACTTTACAACCTTAAAATGTCCTTTGATTCATGATTATGCATGTGAATCCTAGTGTTGGAGAAATGAAATGATATGCAAATTCATGAAATATCATGATCATGAATGATGTTTGAGTGTATCTATAGATTAATGCTATTTACACACTTTGTCCAAGTCTACTACTAGATTGCTCAATTACTAAAGGGAATGATTGTTGATTGGTCATAAGTAGAGGCACTGAATGTTGAGTTCTTATTATGGTTTTAAAAGTTATTCTCTTTTCTTATAACTATCGATTCTTGGGAAATATGGAAATTATGAAAGTGTTTAGTTTGTGACTTTGATTTTGTTGTTTTACCTAAGAAAGGTCAAAATCTAAATGTAGGAGAAATTAATGTGTTCTTAATTGTTTATACATTCACTTCTTTACATTTAGTGATTATTGTTATAAAATGCTTAAGATACTCATTTTAGTTTATATTTGATTTTAGGTACAATTTGGAAACATAAAAACTAAAATGAGTTAAGAGTATATTCATTGAGCCAACATTTTGATGTTTAAACTCAATTACCCTTATGGAATAAGAAGGAGATGGATTAGTGTAAGGATTGGATAATTATAGGAAGCACAACATTTCAGCAAGAACTAGAAGGTACACGATCGTGTATATACTTATATGGTCATGTATACATTCGAAAGAACATTTTTGGACTTACATGGTTGGATACACGTGTATCTTCATGAGTTTCACATTTAATTGACTTATACGGTTTCATACATGACTGTATATCAAATTGTGTATATGCCTAGAAACCTAATTTTTACTATAAATTGACATTTTGGGCGATGAAACAACAATGGATCGGTTTTAAAGCTAAAGGGGCGATAAAACTCCCATTCTTTAAAGGCCCATGGAGGGCTAGGCTTACCCATTCCAGTTCCGAGGTGAAATCAAAGCCAAACATTACATGTAAGCACTTCTCCATTGTGTATTGTGTTCTTTCTCTCTTAGGGATTGTTTATGTTATCCTATGTTTGTTGAATTGGGTGTTGTGTAAGATTGATTTTAATGCTTTATTAGATTTTTTATGTAAACCCTTTGAATACGATATGTAATCATTATGATTGGATTCGTTTGTAATAACTAATGACATCAAATCATTAGGGATAATGTAACCTTGGTTAAATGACCCGAGATTATATGGTTGTTACCTTGATTAATCTGTTTTCCTAACTCGTAATGTGACTGTTTAACTAAATCTAGAGTGTTTGTTCTAGTTTGCTCAATAGCTAGGTTAGTTAAAGAGCTTGTTTTAACTAAACATGACGTAAGGAAAAACCATGGTTAACAGAGCTTCGTGTTAACCTACAATTAATAATTGTTAGGAGAGGTATAAAAATAACAAACAATGAAATATGTTTATTTGTGTGTAGGTCAAGATTGAATCGAAGACCAGATCCTTAATATATTCATCATTTTTATCATTTTTTAATTTTTGTCTTTAATTTTCTTTTGTTAGTTCAATTTCATTTTATTTTTTTATTTGAAAACCAACAAAACCCCAAGATATCCTAAACACCAATTCATTTCATTATAAAAGCTTTATACACACTCTCTGTGGGATTAACCTAGACTTATCACTAGTTATAGTTTTAAGTTTAGTTATTTTTTGTAATGTTTACGAGGCACTACCAAATATGAATTTCAATAATTCATCTAAAAGAATAATTGACTCAATTCCCTATAGATTTTGTTAAACTTCATATTCGTAGGATTCATCAAATTTTATAATTTTAGTAAAAATTTGTAAGTCATTTTTGTTTGATATTTAAGGATACTCAAACAAATTAGTTGTTTGTAGTAATTGTTAAATTTTGAATATTATTTATTTATTGAAATGCATTGTTCTTTCAATTTTTATTATTTTATATGTATATGTTATACATATCATACTTGAGATATTCGTAAATAGTTACACCTAAAAAGAATGATTAATTATTGATCAACAGTTATAGTATTATTTAAATCATGAGATTTTAATGGGATGCCTAGTTTTAATCGGGTGCTGAATTTTATTTTTCCATATGCTAAATTTCCATTCATAATTCCAATGATTTGATCATTTAGGTTGGTCATTCTTTCATCTACAATAGCCATTCTAATTGGTGAATCTATTCTGTCTTGAAAAGTAGCTTTTAGTAATATTTGAATAGTAGAAAGATGAATATGGCCGATTTTAATTCGTTTTCCAAAGGAATTTATCTTAACTGTCTATTTTTTTGTTCTAGGTCAATAAGATTTATTCGGATATGTCCATTATATTGATCAATTCTTATTGGTGTTTCATGAACTATTTTACCATAATATATAATATTTTTTCAATATAGAACTTTCTTTAATAATGATTTTTGAATATCTTGTCCAGCTTTCAAATCTAATTGTGTTTTTGCAATTTGTTTATATTTATCATTAGCTAAAAGGGTATTAATATGGAAAATTCCTTGTGCTTCATGTAATTCCAAATTATCTACATCTAATATATTTAAATTTTGTCTTGGATTTTGTTCGGTTGGTTCGGTCATAACGATTAATTTATTAATCTATTTATCTGTTGTCTATAATCCCTTCGTGCTTGATAATTTTGTTTATGGAAGTTTTTAACATATACTATAGCTTGAGTACTTATATCAGGATCAATGATTCTTAAGTGATAATGAGGATTCGAATTGTTTTGATAAAATTGTTTTAATAATCTATTTAAACTTTGTTCTCTAACATAAGTTAATCTGATTAATTCTTTATAATATTATTTAGTTTCAAAATAAGATCTCGTTGGTATGTTATCATTTGATGTAATTGGAAATTTCGGGTTAAATAATTAACTTCATTTGAATAAAAGTGATATATATATCTCTTATGACATTTAATTCTAACTGAATATCAGCGAGTTCTTCAAAATTTATATTAGTGGGATTAGATTTGATAGACTGAGTCAATCTTCTAACAGTATCTATTGTTTGTTGTCTATAGTTTTCTACTAATAATTCTGTTTCTCTAATATCTTGTTCTAATTGATGACAAATAGAACAGTTATTCATATGCAGAATAATTAGTACCATGTTGTTGATACTGATGGTTAAACCATTCGAGGAAAAGATTTCGAAAGTTTAAACATTGTATCTATAGATAATGTTGTAATATAGGAGAAAATCCAATTTGATATATTGCTTGTAAGAATTCGACTAAAGTAACAGAATCTAAGACAAAATAACAAATTTCAATAAAACTTGTGCAAATAAGAAAGCAACGAAGATAAGTGCAAGTAAGCAACAGAAATTCATAGTTAATCTATTAATCTCGAAATTTCTTTCAAAGCATGTTTGTGATTTTGTCTATTGTTATATTGGACATGTTTCATTATGTACAAATTCTGAGTTAATGAAAAGATTTGTTGTAGATCATTATGTTGTTGAGGTTTTCTTAATTTTGTTTCATATTTATTAATCCAAAATCTATGATTTTCTGCTATTTCATTACTATTTTTGATTTGCTATTTAAGTTTAGCCTTTAACTCAAAATAATGCATAATAGAGCTACTTTATTAATATGAGGAAAGTACAAAAGTACAGAGATAGCTTAATCTATAAGCTTCTTAATTTGTCTTTCCTAAAACTTTCTAGTCTCAAAGACTATTTCTTTAAGATCTATAGCCATTTTTATCATTCGATTAGTTTCATACATTTCTATATATCGAAGAGCATGCGAACTATTATGTGCTTGTTTATTTCGTGCATGATATCTAATCAGCATTTCATCTAACTGATCTTCACGATCATATGTCTCTTTAATGGTGTTTTTCAAATATCTTTTGCGCTCAAAATGGCTTGTATTCATATCTGTCACGAACAATAAACAGATTAACCTATTAATTAATTAATTTGTCGACGATATTCCATGCGATTTAGTTTATTGAGCTGTTTTAATTCGTGAAAATAATAAATCAAATAAAATCTATGCGCAATATCATCTTGATTTGATGGAGTAACTGGTGTTTGTTCAATATAAAAGGTATTTTTTGGATTACATCCTTATAATTTCTTTCTCTATGATAGGTAATAGAAATAAGTTCTTTTAATCGTTGTTTTTCTTCAAAATATGTTGTCATTTTAGTCCAGATTATCATAAGAAACACTTGGGTTAAAGCATAAATCAAGTAGATATTGAAATAATAAAGGATTAAACTTATATAGTAAATACTCACTCAGAAATTGATCGATAGTAGTAGGTAAAACAAGAGAGCAAATAACTAGAAAAAAACTGAGTAAGTTGATATATGAACTTAACTGATTGCATTAAAGTATTGAAATGAAAAACTCGTTAATCATACCTTCGGCGTCTCTTGGGTTGCTTCAATGCCAATCCTCAGGCGACTCGCAATAGAGAGAAAGATAGGACCAAGAGATTTTTATTTCAAATGTACATGAGAGCTCTGAAGGCTCGAGTCTACATTATACATGCAAATAAAGAGGAAAAGAGCTAAAGGAAGTGGCAGGCAAAATAAAGTAAAGATTCCTAATGTACAGGAAAAAGAAAAAGGAACGACTAATATAAAAAGAAAAAGCAGATTCCTCTGCTGTGGCCGACAGTGGGCTTACATTATGTCTATCAAGTGATGTCTCAATTATTCAGCTTCAATTATTGCTTCAAGTAAATCATTTTCATCGATCTAAGTTATAGATGGACAATACTTGCATTTATGTTCCGGATGAATTTGCATTTGATGACATATGGCATATTTCCATGTGGCATTGAGTTCGTTGAAAATTCCTTCCATCAAAGTAAAAGGGATGAGGAATTGTTTGATAATACTCAATCCTTCAGCCTGAATAGCTTGCTTATATGTTGAGATCATAAGTAAATTGAATCCTGTGTAATTGATGTGAATGGTTGAATTGGCGGTGAGACGTGTTGCCTGAATAAATACTCCTTCGATACATTGCAGATTAAATTGATTGATCAATTCCCAGTCAAATTGATGATTGGGTGGTATGTCTATGCTGGGATAAATACCATTGTTGATTCCAATTGTGAGGAATGCAACTCTAGGTATGACTATGTCTGCATCTTGTATGGATGGTTGTTCCTTGAATATCGGATAACTGCTCCATATTTTGATAAACATTTCTCTATTCTTGGCAAAACGATCCTTGTGTTGGAGTTATGTAAATATAGTGCCCTAGAAAGCAAGTGTATTTACATGTAACTTTATCTTCTTCAGTTACAGTTT
>JAOTAZ010000009.1:5609327-5630371 GCA_025629785.1 Erythroxylum oxycarpum | reverse complement strand
ATAGGTCCATCCGTCGGCAGCAACCGATCCGCTGGTATCTTCATCTGCTCGAAAGCGTCGTAATATAGTAGGTCGACTGAGCTGCCTGTGTCAATCAGTACCCGCCTTACGTCGTTACCCTCGATGCTCAGAGTGGCCACCACTGCATTATCATGGGGACGGCTTATGCCTTTTATGTCAGATTCGTCAAACGAAATTACTACGTTGTTCTGCTTCCTTTGCTTTGCTGGTAGGTTTTCGAAGACCTGCCCAGCATGTCTCTTTCTTCTTTTATCGGTCGATTCTTCTGCTATGTGACTCCCGAAAATCGTATTAATCGGAAGTTGTTGGCAATGCGGGTGATCATTCGGGCAAAAAGACCGTGCGTGACAATCAGGATGTACTGGTGGGAGGTTAGCGATTGACGACAAAGCTATCTTGTGCAGCGTTCGTGCCGTAACGGCGGGAATAATCAGGTTAGCTGTTGCCGCCTGGCTTATTTGCATAGGGTCTGGACGTGGTGCCCTGATGCCGGGCCTCACGGTGGGCGCCAACTGGTTCAGCCAGATTCTGCTGGACTGGAATGTCGTTGTTTTAATCCATGAGTTTGTGTGATCTTGACTGTTGGATACCTGCAAAACAAACAAAGACTCTCCGAGGATGATGTCCCGGAAGGCCCCTTCGACGCTCAAGTCAGTCTTTTGAGAGAATTTGGGTTTTTGAGGACGAAGAGATGATTAGGGTTATGAGTTCATACCTCTATCATAGTTAAACAGTACCTTATATATACGGTAGGTTGCCATTAGGTTTAAATCTCTACGTGAACCATCGTGTTTGCATGAGAGTCGATTTCCCATTATCGGGCCATTTGTGCCTGGGCTTAAAGGTGGGCCTCCTTAGGCCGAGACTCATATGGCCGACCCGACCAAACATTATTACTAAGTTTAATAAACTTTATAATTAAATATGAAATATTCAATAAATAGCAATTTTAGATATTGGATCTTACTTGGTTCCAATTGGTATTTAATTAGAATTAAGTATAATTTGAGAGAAGGTTAGGCAAAAAATGTTAGCTCCCTAATTGTAGAGTTTTTTTTAAACATATTATATGGATAGTGTTAGAGGATGGATACTTATACGACTAGTAATTGAGATAAACTAATTTCAAAAATAATTTAAGGGAAAAGAAAAGAAAAAGATTAAAATTTAAAATAAAGTAAGAATGATTATTCATGTTTAATTATGTTTTATGTGTTTATATTATAAATTTCAAAATAATTTTGACTTTTAGGATATTTAATTAAAAAATTCATCCTTATTCTACTACACGCCCATCTCTATTTTTCATCATCATTTTCTTTTTTATTTCTTAGACAGAGCAATCTATAAATTAGCTTTTTCTTAAGTAACTAACTAAATAAAAGTCTTTATTTTTTATTTTCTTGTCTTCTTTCTTTTTAATTCTTACAAAGGAAGAGTGTAAATTGATAAACATAATATGCTATAAAATGACATTTCATAAAATTGTCAGCGTTATTAGTCACTTAATTAAAGTACAATTGCTTTTTACTGGACCAGTAACATTCTTAATTAAAACTCATTGTCGTTTTAGGCTCTGTTTTTAAATCCAGACCGGACCAGTCGGTTTGACCAATAACTGATCGTTAGTTTGGTCCGATTTATCCTTTAAAATTGGTTATAAATTGACCCAGTCTGAATCGATCAAAACCTGTCAATTGACTGGTCAGATATTTTTTTATTTTTGTATTTTTAAATATTAAATATAATTAAATATAATTATTGTATAATTATTATGTTATACATCAATCGAACCGATCAAACCGATAATCAACAAAACCACTAATTTAATGACCGATTTGAATTTCAGAACAGTAGTTTAAGGTAAAAATGTCTCAAGTGCTCCCGAACGATCAACCTGTGCGTGCCTCTACTGGCTAATATCCTCTTTTACAAATATCTGGACTCTTCCTTTTTGACACGTTTCTCTTACCTCCTTTCTTCCCTCTTATAAATACCCTTTGCCAGTATTCTTTACAATTTCTCGGCCCTTTTAGTTTTAGGGGTTCTTTTATTCTTTTTCTGTTTTTTTTTTTTTAATTTCAGGACTGGAGAACACACAATCTCAATAACTTAAAGAGAGAGAGAGAGAGAGAGACCCCTCACAACAAAAAGGCAAGACATTCAACAAAACCCACATTAAGAAAACAAGCGGATTTTTCATTTTTGAGATTTGATGATAGAAGATCTGAAAAACACACAAAGAAACCCATTTTAATACATTTCAAAGATTAGCAGACAGGTAGGAGGGAGATCTAGCGATTAAGAAGTTTGAAAACTTTTCCCATTTCTTCTTCAAATGTTTTTTCCTTGTGATTTTGCTCGCATTGCCTACTTTGTACCTAAACTAAAAGAATATAAATTTCTGTAAGCCCATAATCTCCCTTTGTTTCTCTTAAACATCATCTGTTTTTGCCATTAAAGCTCTTTGCTTTTGTTTGTAAAGCACTTCCTTTTCTCTCTAAACTAGCTTTTTTACTGATGAATTTCTCTACTGATGGCTTGAAATGTTGGAATTTGGGGTTTTTGTTAAGTGGGTTGTGTGCTTAACCTAGGTTTTGTTGCTTTGTTCTATTCTAGGGTTTCATCGGATCTTCAGTGGAACCAACCCTAATTGTGGTTTTTGATGGATTAGGGTTATGATCAGAAAGATATAGATATCCTTTACGAGAAACTGGGGATTGGATGGTATACTTTGTTTTCCGTTACTATTTGTATCTGTCAGAAGTTTTGCTGTTGGGATCAGCAGCTGTGATTCTAAAGTCTGCGCCTTGAATCTGCAACAAGAGATTTTTGTGAATTTTCCTTGGAACAAATCCTGAGACCCTTGGAATTTTCGAATAAAACAAGTTTATGGGTCTGTGCAGTTTTCGGATTTTGAGTTATTGATTCCTGTGTTTAACGGAAGCTTCTGATATTGGTTTAAATGATGGGCAGGTTATGATTTCCCTAGTGTCCTAGTAGTCAACAAGCAAGATCAAACTGTTCTGGAGCCTCACAAGATATTTTTCACGGAATTTGCTTGATTGGATTACTATTTATCTGGACATTTTAGAAGTTAGTTCATTTTCTGGTACAGTAAGATCGAGTATTAAGGGTTTCCACGTCGTCCTGTTCTGATTCAAGTTCTAGCTGGGATTCTGCAAGTGCTGAATCTCATCTCTGATAAGGGGATTTTGGTTAGGGAGGTGATATTGGAAAATCATGGAGTAATTTCCAAGCTGGAAATGACTGCGGGGACATGGTGCATGGACAGGAGGATAGCTGTTGCTCTGTTCCTCTACTGGAACATCAGTGCAGGAAACTAAGAGAAGCCTTTTGCTTTGTGGACCTATCCCACTTTTCTGTTTCTAAGATCACGTGCAATGTCTCGCTGCTTTCCATTTCCGCCTCCAGGATATGAAAAGAAGGCTACGATTGATGATACTGACTTGTTAGCAAAGGTTGAAATATCTTCCTTTAGTAAATTGCTATTGCTAGCTTGACTTACGCAGAACTTTGCTTTGACCTAATGTTGAACTTTGCACTATAATTTCTCTGACTGTTCTAAATTTCTTTATCAATTTAACACGTGAGCTGCTCATCATTTAAGGCATTCAGATGTGAGAAAAGAGAAGATCCTTTTGGTTTATACGTAATTAATTTTCGGGGTGGAATTATACAGAACTGGAAAGATATCAGTGTTAGGGCATTCATCGTGAATAAAGAAATACCATTTCAGAGTTGAGGATGGCTTGTTAACTAGACTGACGACTTTATGCTTGTAATGTATTTACCAAAGTTTCTAGTTATGTATGAAAGCCATCAAAACTCTACTATGCTATGTGACACAAGAATGAGATGGATGAAATCAAAAGAGGAAAAAAATGTACGGTTCAAATTATCATTTAGAGTTATTTTGGAATATGATGTGGCATATAATTTGGCACCATATCTGCTTGCTTTTTGCAGACTATATATGTGCAACATTTCTTATATTACTAGTTACTAACATTCTCCTTACTGATGATAAAAGTTACGGCAGCAACCTTTCCTATACAGAGTGCAAGGAGTAGCTTGACACATCTCTGAAACAGATTTTGCATAGAACTTAAAACCATTTGGCTTGCCAGTGGAGAAAGAGAAGTGTATTTTATCATGCATTATTACCATGTTCAGGAGCTTAGTTTTATTTCTCCTTTGAAGTTTGAAGAGGATATACACACTTGATTTTTGCATTGGATCTCTTCAAATTTGCAGGACCTGTCGTTCACTTGAAATTTCATTGAGATTTATGTACTTGACATGTCTGGGGGTATTGGGGGTTGCGTTAATCTAATTTAGGTTTCACAAGGTTCATGGATACTTGCTACTTTTTCTTTTAATTAAAATTGCTCTACTCTACCTATATATGCTTGTCACAAGTTGTATCGTTGCTGTATGTGCAGTGTAGTTGGGAAAAGCAGAAGCTAATTACTGTAAACTTGAATACTTAAAACATTAGTAGTTATTCGGATGATTGTCATCACGGTACACTTCTTCCTTTAATTTCCAGATCTCAAGGAAGTGGAGAACATGAATATTTTCTCACACCTAAAGTATTTGCCCCTTTGCATACCATGTGAATTTAATTTGCTGATTACAGATATCATTAGTGCTAGGCGGCTGTTAGGAATTTGAAAGGGCTATTGATAATCCAAATTAAGAGCCCGTTTTATCTATTATGTGAAATATCTCTAAATGTAGTTATAGATCATTGTTATATAAGGACATATGTGTCTTGAATAAGCTGCACCTGTGCTTGAATGAAGTTATTCTGTTTAGCTTTTCTGCCTCAGTAGTACCAGCAGTATGGTAATTCATAGTTAGATTTGAGTTTCTGCTTGCTCGTTGAAAACTCTGCTTGGTAAACTAAGAAATGTCTTTAGTTGAGGAATTGCACAAAGTAATTCGCTTAAGATAACTTTTCTAGATTGTTAGCAGATAGGATTTCCAGGGATATAGATGGTAAAGACATTAGTTTATCAATAAATAATAATCCTGCAAGAAAATATACTTTGATTTTGGTTTTGTAAACTTTTCTAGATTGTTAGTAGATATGATTTCCAGGGATTTAGATAGTAAAGACATTAGTTTATCAATAAATAATAATCCTTCGAGAAAATGTAATTTGATTTTGTTTTTTTTTTGTGAACTAAATATTATAATTTCAATCAAAAAGTCTGTTTCTCTGTGTAGCATCAGCACAAAATTTCATCCCTCTAATTGATATGAGGTTGATTTGGTGTAGTTCATTTTAGTTGTCTGGTTGATTTGGAGTAGTTAATTTTAGTTGTCTGGATGCATACACTTTATCTTACATTTGAAGTCTTAGAAAAACCCAACATTATAGTTGAAGATATCTGAAATGGAGAGGTTACGATAATCACGCCATTTGTTGCTTATATGATATAAGTAGGAAATGTATTAATAAGAGTAGCTCTTCGGATGCAGTGACTGATTTGCATAACATGTTCTATGTACTTTTTACGTTCAAATCTGTCCATCGAGCAAACCTACATTTTCTTGGATAAAAAATTGAGTTCATTATGATTCTGGTCATTCCCTGTGTATTAATACCTAATGAAAAACTTCAAGATACTAGAGCATCCATTGATGCCTTCCTGATTGTGGACTTAATTTCTCTAATATTGTATTTCTGCATTCGTTCTTATGGTCTTCAAGACCTGTTAGTAAAGAAAATTTTCTAATAGTTTTATTTTGATTTTATGCCATTCCCCGAGTATTAATCAGACTCTGCACAATAGTTCAAGATTCTCATGGTTTAACTGAAGGCTTGATTGATTCTTTTACGTTCTGACTCTGGCACCTTTTTGCTAATTAGCTTTAGCTTAATATTATGATATTTCGTGTAATGAGAAGATAATAGATGAGAGATGTCCTCTGTTGCTTATGAGACCTATACTTTAGATCACCCTGTTCTGCAATACTTTGTATTGAATTTATTTGCTTTTTTATGATACGAGATGGGTCCACATCTGTCATATAAGTTAAATGTCCTATCGGACACAATGGAAGTTCATTTAATGCTTCGTTTTTAATTTATAAAATTTCCCCCTTATATTCTAATCACTCTTATGGATTTCGTTGTATCCATTTATTAGCTCTCGTCTCTTGTGAAAGAAGGTTTAAAGTGTGTGAACTTAGCTTAATTTTCTTGATTTCCTGTCTAATCATCGGAGCTATATAAAGTGGTGAAATACTCAACAGATTAAACTGCTGTGTGAAAAGCAATGGGGTTTCTGGCTTGTCTTCTCACAGTTATTAAACAGATTTTCGCCATTGCTTCAGTTAATATGTGGATTCCAACAATTATTTTAATTCTTTTTCCTTTTAAAACACCATGAAGACGATGCATACTTTTTTTCGAACTTGTTTTCTTTGAGATCTAGGTGTTGTCACTATTGCATACACTAGTATATATTTGAACTTGGGAGTTAGACCAAATATTGTTGACTTGTGGCTAAGAAATCTATTTTAGCTTGCATATTATTTTTAGTTTGAGCATACTTTTGGCGTGTACACATGCTGCCGGCACAATTGCTACCTTCCAATTCCTAGTCTCTGAATAATTCTGTTTGTTCTGTCTCTAATTAGAATATAATTTACAGGAGAAGCTCAAGGAGAAAAAACACAAAAAGGATAGGAAAGAGAAGGAGAAAAAAGAGGCTAAAGAGAAAAAGGAAAAAGATAGAAGCAAAGAAAAACATAAGGAAAAGAAAGACCGAAAAGAGAAGCACAAAGACAAGGATAAGGACAGGGATAAAGAGAAGAAGCAGGTTTCTGATGAGAAAAGATTTGAAGGACAGCCAGAGTTTCACAATGGAAGGAAGTTCAGTTTTAATAGCCTGCCTGAGAAAGAGATCAATGATTCGAAGTGTGTACAGGAGTTGGCCAAAAGAATTAGGGAGGAAGATGGAGCATCAGGTAGTCAAATGGTTCAGAAGATCGCTGCACCAGAGCAACAGAGTCCTGAGGTGCAAGGAAAGGCAGTGGATAACCTTGCTTACTATCAAAATGAGGAACAACAAAAGATTAAGGGTAAGAATGAAGATTGTAAGAAGGTCAATGGAAAAAGAAACCTCATTGATGCAAGGGGTATGGAAAAAAGATTTGGTCCAAGTTTTCCAGGTGCAGGTCCAGAAAGAATTGAAGGAATTACTAAATTGGTGGAGAAGAATGACACTGAGAAGGCTATTGACGGGAAGGAGAAAAGCAAACACAAAGAACATAATAATAAAGGTGACAAATACAAACTCAGAGATCATGAGAAAGATCAGAAATCAAAGAATAAAGAACGAGAAAAGGAGAAGAAAAAGAAGGAGAAAAAGAAGGAGGTGAATGAATCAACAAAAGATCAGCCTAAGTTAAAAATTCAGAGCCCTCAGTTGAAAGAAAGTAGTAAGGACTCACTGGACTTTCGGATTCCTCAATTCTCAGATGCTGCTAGGTTGGACAGCATGAATTCTCATATGGAGGGAAATTTTGGGAAGCGAAAGGAGGTTGAGATCAACGGATATGTACCTGGTGAGTTCTTTCCTGTTTTCTACCATGGTCACCGTGCAGCACCTCTACTTCTGTGTGTTGATTGGAACTTATGGTAGATGTGTGCGACTAATTGTGGTAATAGATGTATGTTGTAGTTAGATGGTGCAGTTTTAAGTACCTTATTTGGTGAATGAGTAACGGTATGTGATTCCACTTCTGAACATTTTTAACTGGATCTTGATGTAGAGTTGTTATTGCAAGCAATAGCAACCTTGTTTTCTTTCCACTGCATTGAGAATGAATCAATTAATGTCTTGCTCCATACTAATTTTCCCTGCTTTAAAATTGTTTGACAGGCAATGGGGACCGTCCTAATAAATTGGCAAGGCATATCTTGTTTTCCAACCTGGTCAATGAAAATGGAAGAAAGTTGGAACCATGCCAAAGTGCTATTCAGTGTGCATCTGAGAAGCAGGTGCTTGTTGACAATCATGGAGTTGATGTTAAGGAGCACAAAATTAATGGTTCCATAGCATCTCTGCAACCCATTGTTTGCAGACCAAGGGAATGTTCTGCTACTATAACAGCTAAGGAGAACGGTGAAGCATATAAAAAACCACCACATCCTGATTTAAATTATTTGAAGCAAATACTTTCTGTACCTACAATGGATGAATTGCCTGATTGCTGTGACCAGGAATGGCTCTTTAGCGGCAAAGTGAAGTCAAAGAAGATAGAGGATAGTTCTTCTGTAACTAAAACATCCCAAATCTGGGCAGAACCTCAACACATAGAGTCTGCAGACATTGTTGCTCTCCCATATGTGATTCCATACTGATATAGGTCTAAGTGGATGCATTTTCCATTTCCAAAATACCTTCATTTGAGTATTATTTCAGGGATCTTCTAGGGGGTGTGCTGGCAACTGGATCTGGACATTATAAGTCTTGTTTCTGCTTCTGTCCTTGGGACGCTACTGGTGTAAATTGGCATTCGAGGTCTCTTTTGCTTGGGGTGTGTTGCCCAAATCATTTTTGTGAAGGTACAGGAGTAGTTCCGATTTCTTTTAGTGGTACCTGATTCTGAGCCCTTGTGCTGGAAGTGATTTATTCTGGCAATAGATTGATGCATAATGCTTACCATCTTTGATACATATTTGAGGACTGTCAGTAGAATAGTAGGGGTTTTTATTGTATCAGAAGTATTGGAAAGGCCCACAGGCTTTTGGAAAAAACACTTACCTAGAAGATAGATCAATCTTAAATTGATAGTGTTGAGATGCTTAGAGATTAAGTATAGGATATGTTCATGTGCTGCAGTGGCACAAGCAATTTTGATTTGTACAATAACTTAAATATGTACATTAGAAGGCAAAATGATAGAGTCAATCTCATTTCTTCTTAGTCTGTATCCATCTCTTGCATCATTTCTTTTTCTGTTTACACATGATGTTTAAAATAACATGTCAATGTTGATAGAATTCCAAATTTCCAGTCATTCAATTTTATCCAATTACTCAATTTTAAATAGTACATGGGTCCTTAGTAGTCAAGTCTGAACCTCCTGTTTCCACTTGGCCTATCTGTACAAAGGAGATGTACCAGAAACTGGAAGTGTCTTAAACTGCCAAACCTTATGGGACCAAGTTTAACGCATGGCTCGGTATGTTGATAATGCTTGTTTGCTGTCCCTCCTCGTGTCTTAAGTCTGTATCCATAACTTTGTACTAACTATGTTTTACATGATCTCATCCAAACAATTCTCTGAGTCTCACGTATTTGTGTGAATGGGATCGTATAGAATAAGGTTAGTACAGGATTATGGGTACAGAAAATTTGAATCCCCCTTTTTTAGAAATTTTCTCATATAGGTCCAGCATCCTTCAATCAAAATTACCTTATTTACACCAAGTGAAAAGGGTAATTTGGAGTTTAACGCATCTGTAATAATAAAGATTAGATCTTAAATGTTTTAAAATATTGATTGTAAATGGAACTTAAATCCAAGAAAGAAGAAGTCCATATTTGAAAATGGAACTTAATCAAACTGATGCAAGTGTATGAGTGTCTGTTATTTACAAAGTGTTCATTTCCTTAAATATTAATAAGCAAATATTTTACAAATTTTATCTATAATCTTCTCTATAAAGTTTTGCACTCCTAATAACACCATTAACATTTTTCAATGTTCATTTAAATGTATAAAATGTCCTGTAGACTCAAATATTCCTTGCCATTTAAACCCATCTATTTTTGTTGTATATTGACTTATATGGATTTATATTATCAACTTAAGCAATAATAATATCTCTTTACTTTCCTTATCACATACTTACTTATCTATTTGAAGGGTACTTGACTTAGCCATTGGGATCTAAATCCAAGAAGTTTTTCTTTTTTTTAGAAAGAAGCCAAACTATCTCACACCCTAAACACATAAGAACTTGGACTAATAATGTATGGTAAACTCAAAATTATGTATTGACTTCAAATCTAGTTTTGTTAATTATTATATATTATAAGTTACATCATTATGGGATATGTTTTGATATGAGAATTCATATATGGAATTATGTTACTTTTAATATTTTCTAATAACTATAAACAAGTTTATAATAGGTTAGTATAGAGGTATAAGGCTATTTTATAATTCAAATTTATTAACAAGGATACAAGTATCTTTAAAAATGTTAACATTAACTATTTTAGTTATAAGACATCAAGTTGACACTGCTTACTTTAAGGTACTTGATTATAACTTTAGAGAGTCATTAGGACTTATTGAATCAAACCAAAGTTGTATTAAGCTAATAAACCTTATAAAATTTCATGGGATTATTGATGTGTTTGTAACCCTAATTTAGACACTACAATCCCTACTCCTAACATATCACCTATAATTGAAGGATTGGAGCACCTTAGGAATAATGGAGATTATATTGATGAATTTGTTACTAAAGAAGTGAAGGCAAAAGCTTATGAACATGTTGAGAAAAATGTTAATGAATATGTTGATGGACAATATGACGAATATTTTCGATGAACCTAATGATGGACATGATGAATATGTTGTTGAACATGATGATAAACGTGTACAATATGATCTCCATGTAGAAATTTTGAATGAACCTTAACTATTTTGAAATTAATTCAACTAATTATGGTAATTTTATTGGTAGTGACAAATATCCTAGTGCACAGGACCCAACTGAAGCATTGCAAAGACCAAGTACAAGTATTAGGTATAATTCAATAGGTGTGACATCATAATACAGATCAAGCATGGAGTGTAGAAATGTAGAAGAATTTAAGGATTTTTTCATAGATTATATAGTGTAAACAAGATACAATGTAAGATTGAAAAAGATTGAAAGCAATAGGACTAGGGTTAGGTGTATAGACAGATGCCCATAAGAGTTGCATGTTGGATATGACAAGAACAAAAGGTATTTCAAAGAAAACACGCAAACCTAATCATTGTTGTTTCATAACTAACAAACCAAATTTGATTTACGCTAAGTTCTTGATGAGACATTTTTTTAGATATAATTTTTGAGAAGCTTTGTATATCTACCAAAAAATGGTTGAAGAGTACAAAGAGAAACTCAATATTTTTTTCAGCTCAAGCATTTGTAAAAAAAGTAAAGAGGAGATTAAGAAAAGAGAAGGCGACATAATTTATTAATGAATATGCTAAAATGCAAGGATACATATCAAAGTTGAAGTTAAGTAATTGTGGATCAAAAATGGAATTATAGTTGGGAAGAAATCTAGATGCATCTTTGTTATATGTAATGAAAATTACATTTTAAGCAACAACTATAATAATGTTACACATCTTATTATTTTTTTATCTTTTAGTTGTAGTTCAAAAGAGTATACATTTGTTTTGATATTATAGAAAAATGATAGAAGCATTGGAGACCTATTTTTTAGATATATCACTACTTTTTGAAGATATAGTTCTAAAAACAATTATTGAGTGTAGAAGGGATGGATGGTGATGAGGAATGTATCCATTGGCATGGATATTATGGAGGTAGAAACATTGATTCATAAAGTTGGCTCATGAATCTATTAATATTTGATTTGGAATTGGATAATGGTAACGAACTTATAGTCATATGTGATAAGTAGAAGGTATCTTAAACTTCATATGTTTAGAAGGAATTAGATTATATTTTTAAAGATTAACTCATTTTTTAAATGTTCTCGAGATTGGTCAGATTTATAGAGAAGAATTTACAAAATATAACTCATTGAATGCATGCAAGACAATATATCATAGTTGGCATGTGAATTAGAAGGGAAATGACCTTAGAGAGTAGTTTTAGAATCGCTCATGGTTTACCTATATAGAACATTTCAACGATCATATCAAGAGATTTGTCAAAATAAAACTCACATGTACTTCTGTTGTGCTTAAATATCTTAAGGAGACAATGATAAGATGTTACTACTCATTTGAGTCAAAAAGTCTGCTATTTGACACCAACATATGAGGAATTTTTAATGGGTGGATCTTATTAAATATAGAAGGACGAGTAATCTATACTTAAATAATTAGAATCATGATTATGAAGAGGCCTATAGATATAAGATAGTTTGTACATGAATGGAAGTTAGACATTGCACTAATTATAGTGAAAAACTTGAAAAAGAACAAAAAAGAATAGAGAATAGTTTATAATGGAGATGTGGCTTAGGAAGTTACAAAAGGCAATGATAAACATACAATAAGGATTAGTAGACAACAAATTTATAGTTATCAGGTATATGATCTATATGGAATCCTCATAAGTATGTAATAAGTGCAATATATCATTTCAAACTAAAGGTTAAGGCATTTATAAATGATTAATATAAGAATGCTTAGTTCCTCAAGTTATATGATCATAAGTTACAACTTATTAATGGTAAAATTTTTTGGCCTTCAACTGATATAAAGGTGGCACATCCATCCACTAAAAGAGTCATATTAGGGGGACCTAAAACTGTAAGAAGGAAACGACAAAATGAGCATAAGAAATTGAAAATTATAAATAAATTGTCTTAAAAAAGAAAAGTACAAAATGTAGAAAATGAGACAAGTTTGCTCACAACTCTAGAAAATGTAACAAGGAAGGCTCAACATTACTTACTGAGGCATCTTCACATGCATAAAACTTTATTTGCTAACAATATGAATCATTTACAAACTTTTCTTTACTTTATACTCTTTACTTCATCTATCAAACTCACATTGTTGTTTTCTTATTATTCTCATAATGTTTGTTAGGTTATCACTCTAGCATCTTTACAAGTATATAACCTTTTAGTCTTTTTTATCAATTTAGCTTAGTTATAATAATAGATTAATGTGTTTCTTTTAATTAATATATTTTATTGATGTAAATAGATTTGAAGATGCTACAATACATAGTCAACAAAATTATAATATAAGTTACATACTTGAAATTTATTACACATTTTAAGGAAAAAAAGGTTTTTATGACGAAAAATACCGACAAAAATAAAAGCTTTTTTGTTAGGAAACAAATTTGACGATGAAAGGAAACGTCGAAGAAACGACCTTTGGTAAATTTAGTGACAGAAGGTTGTGTATTCGTCGGCAACATTAGAGACAAAATTTTGGATTTCCGTCAGTAAGTTAAAGAAAATTTATCGACAAATTTATAGAATTTCGTCACTACTTTGCTGACGGATTCCCAATATTCCATTGGTAAATTTGTCGACAGTAAATCGTATGTCTGTCGCTAAAGTTATCGACAGATATATATGTTTCTGTCACTAAATTTACCGGAAACGTTAACCATTGCTAAATTTTTACCAATGAAGTGATATATTTCGTTAGTAACTTACGGAAAAATTTATTTATTCCGTTGCTAATTAGCGATGGAATGGTATTTTCCGTCAGTAATGTACTGTTGAAAGTTTAATCCCATTACTAATTAGCGACGAAATATTGTAATTATGTTGGGAAATTTAACTTTGATAAATTTTTGCTTCCATTTCTCACTTCCTACTTATGATTTCTGTTTAGAATCTTATGATTTTTTGTATATTTAATTTATGTAAATAATATAACATTGATTGATAGATATACAGTAAACATTATCCTGATTGTTAATATAATAAAAAATTAAAATGTACACGAATAAGTAATCATTGTAATTAACTGTAAATTAAGAATTTGTACAAAAAATTAAATGTAGCAAAACATCAAATGCATTCACTTATTTAGGTGGTGAAAGTGGATGTTCTGACTGCTGTGATGAGTTATTGTCCTTCCCATTCAATTGATCCATCTCATTACGGAGTTGGACTATGTACTCCATCGACTGTTGCAACTGAGTTGCCAGCCTCTCTACCATGCTCTCAAGCTAGAGGACTCTCTCATTTGATGTGGAACGCTTACTAGATCCAGTGGATATGGAGGATTGCGAATAACATGTATTCGCATATGAACTTAAGCCAGAAATCCTTCCACGACGGTCCCTACCACCCACTGCATCATGATACATATGACTCTCATCAACAGTTTCAGAGTTCTGAGACTATCGCTCAATGCTTTCTCATATTTGTTCCTATCATTAGAATTGTTTATGTTAATAAATGATACTTTTTAAGAATTAATATTAAAGTATATATTTTACGTATTTGAACTTGTTTGCATCGGGTGTTAATGAAGGTTGCACCATCATGCTTCTTAGTGTGAGTGCACAAAAAGAGTTGGCGTGATGTAAGCTTCTTGCCTATAGATTTTTCCTGCATCAGAATAAATTGTTATAAGTGAACTACAATTTACAAAAATTTCGGCAAAATCTCCTCTATTTTTATGATATATACCCCTATTAGATAAAAAAATTAACTCAACAACACAACCATTAATGGCACTAGACATTTATAACATTATTATTCTCCATAATGCACATATATTTTTATTTTGAATTTCATAAATCAAATTACATTGAAATCAAATTTCATACTTCAAAGTACAAAAATCAGAATATAAGTGTAAAGTTTTGAACCTTACAAGTTGAAGTGCATGCTCCTGGCGGGTTAAATATCCTCCAGTGTGTACAGGTAGGCTCTCTCCATCTGGTCCTCCACGTTTGGTAGCAGAATTGCCCTCTGAAATGGATATTGCCTTCGGTGATGCCTAATACTGTTGCCAACAACTCCATATTTCTTCATATATATATGGTGCTCGTACACCATTTTTATGTCTCGAAGTAAGAAAGTCTCTATAATGTGTACGAGTTCGCCTCTCCCATACATTATAAATTACTGCATCAAATTTTGGATCGGAAAAAAATTCTTTCTGAAGAAAAAGAAAAACATACAATAAGTACTTATAAATGACAATATTTATCTAATTAGTGTATAAAATAAAAAAGATTAAAGAATATATTTTATGTACCTCAAACTCTTGATAATAAAAATCCTTTGTCAGCTAAGAGACATTCTTCCATATACGACCGTTAAGATCTATCCTCTCCATGAACTTGGATGAGATATTTCTTGAGCACGTTCCAAATGGAACCAACCTAATATATATGTTATTTTAGATCATTTCCAAATTAAAAACCTATAACTTCAGTATAAACTTATGATGTTATCATATATTACAAAATTGTGGGTATTTCACATACAAATTATTGATAATTGTGATGTACATTCTTCCATCAACTCCCTTAGCCTCAGGCTAGAGGTCACCTCCTTCATCCGCAATGTTAACTTCTGATATCTCTATCAATAGGGGTAGTAGATGGTGTAGTAGGGCTATTTGATGGTATAGCATCAGGTACAGAAGGTGATAACTCATTTGGATATGCAGTAGCATCTGTAGTATGTGATGCTTCACCTAGAAATGCATTGGCTTCTCCAAATCGTTGTAACTTAAACCTTGGTCGCATCATATGTTGTTTTGTCTTTGATGTCACATTTTAAACCTGAAATTCACATTTTATTGAATTTTCAGTAATAGAACAATATAAATTCAATATGTAACAATATATTGTTGATGCAATAATAGATTTATTCATATAATATTATATTACAAACACAAATTAAGCGTTATCAGCACTTAATTGTAAATCAAAATCGTTATTATATTCTTTTTACGAAGAATTAGAATCAAACTTGGGCTCCTCTTAAGATTTCTCGCCTCCTCATCCTCTCTAGATGAAATGTCAACATATTCATTATTTGGATCGTTTAAAGGTTCATTCTTGTCATATGTTACATAAGCATTTATTTCATAAACTTCTTCCTAAAATGCTTCACTTTTAATTATCTTATTTTCTCCTTTTTCATGTAATTCAAAAACACCTCTGGGTTTTACTTTACATTCTACCAACCAATCTAATTATCTCATCGTAAGCTAGGAAAAGGGACATAATACACCTGGATCGCTTGCATCGCCAATATAAAAGATTCAAATTGTCTAAATCTTCTTCGCTGGTTGATTTCAACTATATTGTATCGGTTATGCGCTTTTATTTTATTCCAACATTAGGAGTTGTTAGGTTCTGATCATGCATCTCATACATAATATATATCAAATATAAACAGCAAAAATAAAACAGAACCTCAAAAACTAGATATACTCATACATATAGATATAGAAAAACAAAAACATGAAATGTAATTAGATGTAGGATGTTCACATACCTTTCCGAAGATCTCCTTTGTTCTTTAATCTTCTCCACGTTGGGTTGGCGTAAACCACAATGATCAACGCAGACTGTCTCTAATGACAGTCCACACGAAGATAGAAGGATGAAACCTTACTAGGATATGGCTAAAATTCTTTCTTTCTACTAGAAAAGACAAGAACTCTTGAGAGAGTTAGAGAGAAAAGTGTGTGTGTAAGAAAAAAAACCTTTCCTTTTCACTTCTTGTGTCTTACACAAGATGTAAGAAAATCATCTAAATTTTTGCACCATTTAGCCCCATCACTAACAGAAAGTTATGGGAGGTTAATGGTCATGGATAGCATGCATTAATGGAAGTTATGGGAAGTTAATGACCATAAATAGCATTCATTAATGGAAGTTATAGGAAGTTAATGACCCTAAATAGCATGCATTAATGGAAGCCAGCAACACTTGTTTCTAATCTATTCCATGCAACATTTTCTACCACGATCACATCTTGCTACAATCCCTAAACACTCTCTCAAATCTTGAATCACCATTCAATACCATTTTACTCATCCTTCGGATCTCCTATGTGTGTGACCCATTAGGTTCCCGATTATGTTAGCCACTCAAATTAACACTTAATTCAAGTAAGTCAATAATGGTATCTAGCAATATGTCATGATCCTCAATTGACTGGAAAGTCAGTGGTTTGACTACGAACCCTTCTATACACAGTGTTTTCATACAATTCATCCTTTCACCATATATACCTTGCTTGGTTTAGAGTATGTTCAAAGTGCCAACTCCCACTAGACTGACTATGTCACATCTAGTCTAAGTGTTATTATATCTTAACCTAAAGATCTCATTACTTTATATATCATTGAATACTCTCTTTATGACACATATCTGCTCTAGCCAGAGACTCCCAAGTAATGACCCCAACAATAGGTCGCGAGTACCATCTCCTTCTATCAGGAGTGCTAAATCCTTTATTGACTACTCAGTTACCTCCAAATACCTCAAGTTGTACCCAATCACCACCCTATAAGTAACCCTTGAAAGGCACTGCTGAATGGAGTCAAAGCACAAGATCAATATCCGAGATATCCTTGAGCACCTCAAGTCAAACGATACTTGCACCATTGCTATAATGAGACTATCATTAATAATGGAATAGAATGTCCATATGATTGTCTCATAGTAGATCAATCCAATGTACTTACTATCCTTAGTAAGCATCCACATGTTACCTGTAAATATCTCATGTCTACAGCTTATGACATCTATTGTTTGATCTAATCAAGAAGTATAACATGCACTGTATAAGATCCCACATCGGTTGAGGAGGAGAACGAAACACGCCTTATAAGGTCTGGATACCTTTCCCTTATAGACGCATTTTTCATACCCCAATGCACCGGATCCCATTAGAACTCCGAAGTTAAACGTGCTACGCACCAGATCCCATCAAAACTTCGAAGTTAAATGTTCTTAGGCAAGAGTATTACCAGGATGGGTGACCTCCTAGGAAGTCCTGTGAAAAACAAAACCATGTGGGCTAGGCCCAAAGTGGATAATATTTGTAGGCGGGTGGTCTGGGTTGTTACAATAGTATCAGAGCCAGTACCTGGGCTGTTGTGCCAATGAGGACGCTGGGCCTCCTAGGGGGTGGATTGTAGGATTATAAGATCCCACATCAGTTAGGAAGGAAAACGAAGCACACCTTATAAGGATGTAAATACCTCTCCTTTACAAACACATTTTTCATATCTTAACGCACCAGATCCCATCAGAAATTTGAAGTTAAATATGCTTGGGCAAGAGTAGTACCAAGATGGGTGACTTCCTAGGAAGTCCTGTGGAAAAATAAAACTGTGTGGGCTAGGCCCAAAGCGGACAATATCTGTGGGCGAGTGGTCTGGGCTGTTACACACTAGTCTATTCAGATTAATGATATCCCATCTCATTAATCCTATGACTAGGGAAAGTTTAGATAATAACATAATTGCAAATGATAGGAATCTCATTATCATGATCTCATCATGATTTCCTCCATACTATGTTTTGTATCAAGGACTTCATTAAATCAATTTAAGATCAACATCAAATCTATAAATGTATGAACATCGAAATAATGAAAAAATGCCTTTATTAATCATAAAATGATTTGTACAATAAATGCTAAAGGTGATTGCCTTTAGGGCACTTCTCTAACAAACTCCCACTTGCACTAAAGTCAATTGCCTTGATATCTAATACCATAGGCATGTACATGTGACATAAAACTCTTTTGGGAAATAGGTTTAGTTAACGGATCATCTATATTCTGATCGGTGAGAACTATCTCTATCTTGACATCATTTCTACCAATGATCTCCCTAATCAAATGGTAGCGCCTGAGTACATGTTTAGACTTTTGATAAGGCCTTGATTCCTTCACTTGCGCTATAGCCCCATTGTTGTCACAATACAATTGCACTGGCTCAGCAATACTCAGAACCACACCAAGTTCCATAATGAACTTCTTAATCCAAATTGCTTCCTTTATCGCTTTTGAAGCTGCAATGTACTCTGCCTCTGTCATCGAATCGAAGCTGTGAGGAAACTCAAGGCTTTATGTATAAATTTACCAATGTTATATAACTATCTTTCGATGGATACACTCTTGGTACAAATTGATGCTAGTATGGATACATGGGCTGGCTGCCTTTTGGCACAACCACCCAATCAAAAGAAATATCATTTATGCAAATATATAAATGGGACTTTTAATCCCACATAATGTAAATATCTAATGCATGAAAAAGAAATGTTAGCTTGTCTCAAAAATTTGAGAAAGTGGCGTATAGATTTATTGCCGGTTGAATTTAAAATTCAAACGAATTCTAAATATCTCTGTGGATTCATTAGATACAATATACAAAGCAATTATAATTAAGGAAGATTTATACGGTAGCAGCTTGAGCTGAATCAATATCAGCTTTCAATTTAATATATCAAATCCTCTGACAATTTTCTTGCAAATATTTTAACCAAAGAATGGAAGTAGTTATAGATAATTTCGAATCAGCCCTTGCTAAAAAATAATTAGATCTGATAAACCAACAACAACTTGGAAAAATTACTCGAGATATAAACCAACTTAAAACGACCATCCAAGTATTAAAACAAAACACAAATAACACCAAAGATCAACCATCCACTCAATCTGGAGCTACTTTACCTACTCAAAATATCATTCCTGTTCCTATCACTCCACAACAAATTACCAAAACACAAACCCCTATATCTTATAAACAAGCAGACGAGAATGATGGAAAAACTTATGTAATCTACAATTGACCTAAGGCTGGACTTTATGAGGCCTGGCATAAAGCAGCCCCTCATATTACCAAAAAATCAGGTATTTTACATAAGAGTTTTGCAACCAAGGTAGAGGCTGAAAAACCTTTTGCTGAATTTAAACATCAAAATCCATATTTGAGACCTCAATATCAATAAGTTTTGGAAGCACCTGTTGGCCTCCGAAATTTTTCTTGTTGAATTAAGCATGATTTAAATGAATTATGAGGTGTTATGGATTGATTTTTGGACCTAATTATTTATGTCAAGGTTAGTAGGATTTTTATGGCATAGATTAATTGAATTGAAGCATTAATGTTGTAAGAATGAATAAAGGGCATTGTTGAAAGTTTACTTAAGCATTTAGGACATAAGGCTTTTATTGGAGGGCAAAGTGGTCATTTTATGTTTATTAAGAGTAGAAATTAGAAGAAGAAAGATTGAAAATAAGAAAGAAAGAAGAAGAAGTCATGGAAGAGAGGAAAAAGAAGAGAAAAGCTAGGGTTTTGGAGATTTGACGAATCTTGGAGCTAAATCAAGTAAGTATAAGCATTAACCTCTTTTGATTTGATGAATGAACCATGTTTAATGATTATTAGAAGTTAAAATGAAGTGACTGTGTGTCGGAGTTGTTGATGAATGGTGTACGACAATGTTTTAATCTTTAGGGTTTGATGTTTTGTTCATGATTTTAGGTTGGAATGAGCTTAGAAATGAAGTATAAGAGGTGTTTTAGGGTTAAGATGGGTTAAAATTGAAAGATGGGAAGTGTATAAGTGAAAAATATGAAGAAAAGGGATTTTCGGGTGGATTCACGTCGCGACGTGCAACCACATGCTTGCCGCGGCGCACTCGCGGCGAGACACCCATTTTTCAACACTGACATCCTTCGGTATTTGGGGCATAACATTTGCTGTAGATGTCCGATTGATGTGATTTTTATTTGGTTGTAAACTAGAGACATAGGGATACAAGTTGTATGAATAAATGGAGTCCAAATTCAGTCTCTAAGAATCTCAAAGTCTGGATGGAAGTTGGAACTAGAACTTTTGTTTCAGCATAAGTTATGGTTCAAATTATTAAAGTTTGACTTTCTGATTTCTACACCAAATTGAATGGAATTTTGGTTGTTGTTTAAGGAAATCACGTGAGGGAAGAGGAGCAAGAGGAACAAGAGGAAAGACATCCCTAAACAAGTCATAAGCAAAGAACTCAAGGTGGGTACACTTTTATAATAGAGTAAATAAGCCACTCATTGTTTTCCTCAAATCAAGGAAGTTTCATGGTTTAAATTGCATCATCAATGTTGCCTTTAATGTTTTTTAAATGAATTGTGATTTGTTATATGTTTGCTACATGATTGGTGTCGATGATTGATGAAAAGACTTTGAAAAGGTTTTCTCTTTAAAAGAATACATGCAAGGATATCAAGTTTATGAAAAGCAAGTTTCCAAGAAATGTGCCA
>JAOTAZ010000009.1:5595319-5609227 GCA_025629785.1 Erythroxylum oxycarpum | reverse complement strand
TATCTCTTTCTCCCTTTAGCAGTGGATCCCCCCGCTGCGCTTCCACCAAATATCATGTTAATGACCCCAGTCGGTCGATCATGTTGTTGCCCGGCATTTCTGTCATCTCTTTCCCTTGATCGTCCCCTCTCTTCGCGTCGATTATCTGTATTTGCATTCTGCCTTCCTCCATCATTTTTATCATTCCATCTCAAATTCTGTCGTCTGTAATTATGCCAACCGCTCTTGTGCTCGTTATCTCGATCGGCATTTTGCGTATGCTTCACAAATTGGTCTAGCCTTTCCCGTTGTATGAGGAATTCAATTTCTTTTTTCAAATGCCAGCAATCTTCCGTATCATGACCGACCTCTTTGTGGTAACGGAAATATAAATTGGGGTTCCTATCCTTATAGGGAGTCTTTATTTTATTGGGTTCTCAGATAGTTTCCCCATCCGCTCTCATGGCCGCCAATACTTCTGCATATCGCCTGTTGAGCGGGGTGAACTCCTGTCCATATCCCTGTCGATCGGTCGGCTCTCTCCAGCTCGACTGGTCTTTTTGCCGCTTGTGCGAATTGCTTGCTCTGCCGTTTGGCGAGCGATCATCCATCCGACGCCTTGTATTTTTCATCACTTCTTTAAGCTGAATGTACCTATCCGCCCTGTTCCTTATTTCCTGAACAGATCGGGGCTGATCGAGGTCGAGGGCTAACGACTTCTTGAACTCCTCATCCCTCGTGTTGCTCATAAGCGCGCCAACATGGACGAGCAAGTGAGGTCGGGGACCTCGACCGTTTCGTTGTTGAACCGAGTGATGAACTCCCGCAAACTTTCATTCCTTCCTTGGGTAAGTTGCATCACCTCCAAAGTTGTCTTCTGTGGCTGCTTACTGGTGGCGATCTATTTCAGGAATAATAATCTAAATTCTTCAAAGCATGTGATATAGCTCGGGGGCAAGCTGTTGAACCATCGCCGAGCTCCCTCTTGGAAGGCCGTGCAGAAAGCCTTACACTAGATGGCGTCCGGAACGCAATGTAGATTCATCATGGACTGGAAGTGCTGTAGGTAGTCCAGGGGGTCGGTCTTTCCAATGTATTTCTCTGGCGTCGGTATTTTGGTGCCGGGCACCGGAAGGTTATCCAAGATTTTCGGAGTAAAGGGAGAGCTGTACTGTGCCGTCGGGCGATCTGGGAGGAAGCTCACAACTGCGTTAATCCGGTCGTCCACTATTTTCTCTAGGGCTTTGGTAGGACGGTGATCGGTCGTCATGCCGGTCTGTCGTGCGGCTTACCGTGCAGACGGCTGCTGTTGTGTTGGCTGAGACTGCAAAATTTGACAAATCAAGAGATCAGCCGCTTCTTCAATATGCTTTCGGGTCAGGGTGGTGTGTGTAGGCAGAAGAGGATCTGCATCCGATCGGTGTTGGAGATTCGGGCGTGTATTGAGTGCAACGTTATCCTCCAAAGCCACTCTTTGTTCTTCTTGTTCCAAGGTTTGAGGCTGCGGTTGATCGTTCGGGTCTGAAGACTCCGTGTGGGAAATATGGGGTGCAAACGGCAGAGTTGCAGGTAGCTGTAAACCTATTCGTTGCAACGCCAGAGCTGTAACTGCGGCTACATCAGGATTAGCTGCTGCCGCCTGACTGATCTGCGTATTTCTGGACGTGGTGCCCGGAAGTCGGGCCCCACGGTGGGCGCCAATTGGTTCTGCCGGATTCTGGCTGATCTGTACGTTGCCGTTTGGATCCATGAGTCGATTGCTTCACGTAAGAGTTTCAGTGTGAAGTTCCTGCAAAACAAGGAAGGCACGTCGGGGGTTGTGTCCCGATTAGCCCCTCCGACGCTCAAGTTAGTATTTTGGTGAAGGTGAGATTGCTGTAAGCAAGAAAAATTAGGGTTGTGATTATGCCTACCTCCATCATGATGAAATCATACCTTATATATGGGATGAATGCTAGGGTTAAGTCGTTACGTAGACTCCTACTTCTGCATAGAAGGTTCTCTCCTGCTAATGGGCTATGGAGAGTATGGATCGAGCTTGGGCTTGACATAGCCATTGGGCATGAGATTGATCTTTGATGAATGGACCGATCGGCTCACGAGTCATTTTGATCGAGTCCGGGCCCAACACGACCGACCCGACCAAACTCTAACTTGATATTAAGCTCAAAGTATATTAAATGATGAAGATGACAATACAATGCATCTTGAAGTGCATGACGTAGCTCATCAAATCTGTATAAATAACAACTAACACAAGCTTTTGTAAAGCTTGTCACAGAAGATAATAACGATCAAATTCATTATAACAAGTTGGAGATGTAAAAGCAGCGTGATCCCACCTCCCAATATAAATGTAATAGGTACAAGCTCCCGCGGGTTACTTCTTAGTATTAACTGGAATAGCCGGAAAAGGTGCAATCTTTGTCTCCCAGCAAGTTAACAAGCGGCGAACTTAGCATGGGTGGTGATCCTGCAATGCCTTCGAGCTTATGTGTTGGTATCTCTCTCTCTCTCTCGCTTTCTGTGTTCTTTTTTTTTTTTCTGGGTTTGAGTAATGATGGACCACTGGGACGGTGTTTACGTGCAGATGAAGAATCCTTCGACGATAAAGAACTTTCAGAACTATCGTTTTCGCTTGATCCAACTTTTAATCGCAGGTGTCGATGGCTAATCCTTTGTTCTCTTTCTATTTTCTCTTTATTTAGCTTTAAATGTTTGTGCGTCCGTAATCACTCTCTTTTCTTTTTGGGTTGTGATTTGTGAGCCAGAAGAACAAAATGGACTTGGATTTAGAATCGTAGGTTGCGAACTATTTAGTCTCCAATGCTATTCGTAAATTGAGTGATAACCATTTGGATTGATTGCACTTGTTTCAAGTGCTTTTGTAGGACAAAGTTTAATCCCATTTTTTATCGGTTACATGGGATCCTAATGGCCAAGTTCTTAAGACCCTTTCCCCCCTACTAGCCACTCAAAACCGAGGCCTTGCAGTTGGTTGGAAGTACCAAAACCATGGACCTACAAGTATAGCTGGTTAACTTTAACTTTTTTGGCCTTTTTTTTTGTGGTTTCTTGGTGAACTAAATGATATATTCTTGAATTGTGTGGTATGGCAGAGAGTCAAAGCCCGATTCTTGTTCCATCATGGATGATGCAATCGAGGAAATGGATGAGACACCCAGTAGGGAGCATGAACTAGTGCCTGAAGAACTAGAACGTCGGATTTCACCAAATCTTTTGGAAATTCAAGCTAATAAAAAGAGAAGATTCAATGCTTACCGGGACGTTTTAAAGACTTATGATCACTTGCTTGAAGGAAGCCAAAGCTTGAACAAAGCTAAAAGCAAAATTTTGAGGTATTCAAATCAATTTTAGGTTTAACCCATTTGTTTTGGAGGTAGCAATACCACAATGCACTAAAAGAACATTTGGTTAGTAGATGTATTGCGATTGCTGTACATATATGCATCATTCTTCACAACCATACGATAAATCAAAGCTACCAGTGCAACATTCCTCTTAGGCCTAAGATGTACTGATGCTTTCAATTATGCATCCATTGATTATAACATAAATCTCCTTACTGGGATAGAGCTCAATTCATATTGTTTTAGAGTGCTAATATAATTATATTTTTTCATTCCTATCAAAAACCTGTGTTCAACCTTGTTTTGCAATTACTTAATAAAGTAATACAAGAGAGAGAGAGAAGGAGACAATTTTGTTAGTTTTGCTTCGTTGTTGTTAACAATAATCACTATTATTATGTTAGCTCTCTTATTTAGGTACATGGCATCCACTAAAAAGGAAATTAATAATAGAAATTGATAAACCCGTAATTGATGTGATAGGTAGCTTATTTAGGTCTCAAGACATTCATTGAAAAGGAAATAAACATTAGAAGTGATAAACCCTTGACTAATGTTAAATATCTCCCTATTTTTGTGGTTCACATGAATGTGAATGATTTTAAGTTGGGTTCAAATGCAGTCCTGCTATGAATCCATGATATAGAGTTGGACATTAAGATGTATTTGGAATGATAATTGTCAACTTAAAAATACTTTTGTCTTAGAAATCATGGATTCTAAGTATCATCTTCCTAGAATGTTCTTCCCAACTAAGCAAGAGATAGATGATATTTATCTGAAGACTTAAATTTGGTGTTAAATCAAAACCTGGTATTCTAAGTATCATCTTCCTAGAACGTCTTTCGCAACTAAGCAAGAGATATATGATATTTATCTAAGACTTAAATTTGGTGTTAAATCAAAACCGGGTATTATGAGGAAGACATGTGATATTAATTTAAGGACTTGCTTTAGTGTCAAAACAAGACCTGTTTATATGTAAAGGATTGTCCTATTTCTTATTGTAAGCATGTATAACCCTATTTAGCTGATAGTTTGATTACACATCATATACGTCTCCATTTGTTTTCAAGGTCATATTTGATTTGATCACTTGTTTAAAATTTGTGAATATGATAATTTTGGCTTTGTAGTTATTCTCCTGGAAGATGGGTTGAAAAGGTAGGTGGCCTGAAATTGAGCAACTATGATGTTCCTGACACAACAACACTATTATTGATTGGTCCAAAAGGATCTGGAAAAAGCAGTCTTATCAATAGGATTTCAAAATTCTTTGAAGATGGCATCTTTGCTTCTGAAAGAGCACAAGTCTCATGTATGTGTTACTTCATTTGGTTCATTGTTTGTGAAAGAATTGAATACTATGAACTTTCATTAGCCTAACTAGGGTTTTCTTTTGACTTCACTACTATAATGCGAAGTGAAATTTGTTTCTTACAGAAAATTATTCATTGTCTAGCAACTGGACCTATTTCCTTAAAGAATCTTCATATGATTTTATTTCTTACTTCAGATGATTCATCTACTGGAGATGGGACCTTTTTTCTTCACGAATACATGATCCCTAGGAATTCTTCTTCCTTTTGTCTCTACGATACTCGTAGTTTGTTAGACAACTCATCAGACAACTATGAAATGCTAAAGAATTGGATGACAAATGGTGTTCGTCATGGGGAACTTATTCTCAGGTTTAAAATTCGAACTTTAGATGAATTTTCTTTTATGGGACGTGGATTTGTTTTAGAAAATACCTTGTATAATTTGTGTATCAGGCCATCAGATGATTTTAGTTTGAGGACCAGGTTGAAGCACAAGGCTCGTAAAAGTCGTTATGTGTCCAGCAGGGCTAGGATGATTAATTTTGTGATATTTGTGGTTAATGGAGTTGAAGTCCTAAAATTGATGGAGGGTAATTGTGATACTTTGGAGCGGAGGAATTTCAAACAGATGACCACAACTTTCAACTGCCCATACTTATCATTCAAAGGTATGTGAATTTTTATTTTTATTTTTTTGCCTTGGGTGCTTTTAGAAATACCCTTTGAGGTTCATTTAGTATTTGCGTGGAATATTGTACGAGGAACAACCTCTTTACTACGTAGGGATAAAACTACGTACTATCAGACCTCTCCAGACCCTGCTTTGGTGCGAGGTTTCAATTAGGTGTTGATTATGATGATGATTGTACGAGAAATATAATTAAATAACAGATGTAACCCTTAGATTTTGCCTTTATTAGCCCCCAAAGGGTTTTACAAGATATTGAATTATGAAATTTTCTAATAGATTTCCTACTCCCTATAAAACTTATTTCCCTAAGAAAGACAATACAAGATATTGAAATATGAAATTTTCTAATAGAATTCCTACTCCCCTTAAAACTTATTTCCCTAAGAAAGACAGACATTGGAAATTAAGTTGTTATTCCCCACTCTTTTAGTTTTTCAATGTTCAAGGAAATAGGCCATATAACGGAAGGGTTAAAATTTTATTTTAAATTGTTTTAAAGGAGCCTTGTCCTCTCCTCCCCATACGGACTGCCTTTTATCAATACAATTCTTTACTTCATTTTTCCATTATTCTCTACATATTTCCTTGTTTCTATCATTTTTTATATCAAAGTAGAAATGATCCAAAAGGGTGAACACTCACCATTCTACTTCCTAAAATCCTTCCTTACACACGTCTACCAATCAACCTAACAATCAAGCCTCTCCCTCCAACCACCTTATTATCCTAAATAACCCACCCCCTCGAATCTTATAACAACTTGCTACAGTCACATCCAAACTTGAAATTGTAGACTTCTAATGTCAGAAGTGGTAGTAATGGGTGCCCAACAATTAGGTTCTAGAGGAAAGGCTAAGGAAATTCATATAGACCTTGTGAACCTCGATGATTGAGTTGGTCTAAGGCTAAAGAAGAAGATGCCGATAGCCCTTGGTGGTGTCATAGTCCCAGCCTCCTCACACAAAGATGGAATTTCCAAGATTTGATGATGACAATCCTTAAGGTTGGATCCTTAAAGCAAAAAACTATTTTGCTATTGTCAAACTCTTGATGAATTGAAGGTGGATATTTCAACTATGTATTTAGAGGTGATGCATTAGATTTTTGCATTTGGATTAATAGTGAACGAACTCTTTTGTATTGGGATGAATTTGCAAATGCTTTGCAGGAAAATTACTGATTCGTTGAATTTTAAAACCCAGACGAGTTTCTCTAAAGCATCCAACAAACAAGATCTATAGATGAGTATCAACAGGAATTTGCCAGATGATCTGCTTGAGCATCTACTTGATCGGAACACTGCCTTTTGGGCATGTTTTTATATGTATTTTGAGAGCAACTTCGAGCTGACATGCGGATTCATAAAACATGAATACTTAATAGGGCTATGAGTAGACTTTGAGATCAAATTAAAACTAGCTTGTGGGTCAAGAGGAGCAAGTAAACCTTAGTAGTATTCAACCTGGCCCCAACACAACTCCCCATCTAACTCTACTCTCCCATGACTAGGCAAACATCCAACCTCCATTGTTATTTGTTGAAAATCTAAAATATCTTATTTTGTACAGCTGTGGAATATCTAGAATATCTTGTATAGCTAGAAATTCCATATATAGCCCATGATCTTTTCTATCTATGTATAGCCCATGATCTTTTCTATCTTAGGATATATTCCTTTTCTATTTTAGGATAGAATAATTTACTCCTAATAGTTGGGAGACAACAGATTTCATGGGATTGACAGAAGTCAAATTCCATTTGTATAAATAATGTACAGCCTAGAACCAAGTGAAATAACAGAACAATTCCATGATACATAGTAATGTTTGCGGTCCATCCAGAATCAATGCAGTTACTGGCCATAGGTGTTTTGTTACCTTTATTGATGACCACACTAGAATCACATGGTTATTCTTGATGAGGGAGAAATCTGACGTTCAACAGATCTTCTAGAACTTCTACAAGATGGTAGAAACACAATTCCAAACACAGATTTAGGCGCTGAAGACAGACAATAGGAGAGAATCCTTTAAGGCACAATTGGGTTCTTTCCTAAGTGAAAAAGTGATCCTACATCTGAGTTCCTATGTAGACAACCCCCAACAGAATGGAGTTGCTGACAGGAAGAACTTACACCTATTGGAAATGGCTCAATCCTTAATGATGACCATGAACATGCCAAAACTATTTTGGCGAGAAGCAGTGATGGCCGCCATCTTCCTTATCAATCAAATGCCATCTTGGGTACTTCAATTTGAGACCCCACATGACAAACTCCTTTATACCCTCACTTTAAAATCCTCATAGATATACCTCTAAAGATCTTTGACTGCACCTCATTTTTCCATATTTCTCCTCACCTACACAGCAAACTTGACCCTTGAGCCACCAAGTGCATTTTCCTTGGATATTCCTCTACACAGAAGGGGTATCAATGCTATTCTTCGATCGCCAAAAAATTCTTTTACTCCATGGTTGTCACAGTTTTTGAAAATCAAAGCGATTATCCCAGCTCAGATATTCAGGGGGAGAATCCAATACCTAAGGAATGGGATAAAGATCTTATAGTTTTTTCTTCATCTCCAATGTCACTTGGACCTTTACCACACCTTTACCAGTGTCTAATACCACCATAGAACCCAATCTTTCTGATACAACTTCCACAAAGAAAGAGCTACATGTTTACTCTAGGAGATAGAAGCCTCAAGAGATAGAGACCCACGCACACATTCTGTAAGGCCATGACTCTGAATTGAATAATGAAACTCTAGATGATAACACAGGTATGCACTTGAATTCCCCTATTGTACATGCTGATGATCTTCCTATTGCTTTAAGGAAGGGTACTCAATGCTGCACACAATGCCCCACACTATAGGACATTTCTAGCCACTTTTGATGATCCCAAATTCCTAGAGATGTTTATAAGGCCCTTGCACATGGAAGAGTGCTATCCTTGATGAGGTGCACGCATTGGAGAAAAATTCAACGTGGGAATTGACACCTCCCTGCAAGAAAAAGAATAGTTGGGTGTAAATGAGTGTTTTTAGTAAAGCAGAATTCAAATGGAAGTATAAGCAGATTTAAAGTACAACTTGTGGCCAAAGGATTCACACAATTCTATGGTGTTGACTATGAGGAGACATTTGCTCTAGTTGCAAAGCTTAGTTCATTCAAAGTCTGTACACCTATCCGAAATTTTCCTCTGTCTCTAGTCCCGATGGAATATCCATAAAAACTTTCTCCTCAAGATCTCTGTTAAGGAAGGCACTTTTTTACATCAAATCTCCATGTGCATGGATTGAGAGATTTACCCGAGTTGTTAAGAGTCACGAATTTATGCAATGTTAGACAGATCATACTATGTTCATCAAAAGAAACCCCAAGGTAAGAGAATTGGCCAGTAAAGTAGAATTGGAGGAAGATAAACCTTTGACAGACAAAGTAAGATACCAAAGACTAATGGTTAAGTTAATTTTCCTAGCTCATACATGCCCTAATATTAGCTTTGCAATTGGACTTGTCAGTAGATCTATGAATAAGCCAATTGAGAGACATCTAGACGTTGTTCTACGTATCCTATGTTATCTCAAGAAGAGTCTAAGACGTAATTGTTCTTCGGGAAGACAACTAACCGAGGGTTAGAGGTAATGATAAATGCTGACTGAGCTAGATCTTTGGAAGATCGAAGGTCTACTATTGGTTATTGCACATTCCTTGGGGAAATCTAATCATATGGCGCAGCAAAAAGCAGCAGGTAGTAGCAAGAAGCAGTGCAGAGTCTGAGTTCAGGGCAATGTGCCATGGTATATGTGAGGGAATATGGCTGGAATTAATGGTAAAAGAACTGGAATTATTGTGATAACAAGGCAACAATCAATATTGCAAAAAATCCTGTTCATCATGATCAAACTAAGCATGTGGAGATCGATCGTCATTTCATCAAGGGGAAGCTAGAGGAAGGAAGATTCAAGCTTGGGTATATATCCTTGAGTCAGCTGATTGCAGACAGTCTCACTAAAGTTCTACCTAAATTAAGCTTTGAGAGTTTGAAGTCCAAGCGAGGTATGCCTGACATACATAACCCAGCTTGAGGGGGAGTGTGAAAATATGAGCAAGATTAGTGGGATTGTTATCCCACGATATAGGAATGAGCAAGATCTGTGGAAGTCCATAATTTAAGGAATTAGTCAAATTGGAATAAAAGCTGTGATTGATTCACGGCCAGCTATTAAGATTGTTTCCTTGATTAAGGTAATCTATTTTAATTTTGTGATTAGGGCTGATGTTTATTTAGGTTATATATATGCCTTTGCTGGTTGTAGTTGTAAGTCAAGAAGTTATGGAATAAATCAGAAAGCATTCCAAATTCTTCAAGTCTTTACGAGTCTTGTTTGTTAGCAACAAAAAAAATTGTCACCTGTAGTTGGATGAATAGACCGAAGATGTAATCACACCATTGAGATGTTTCTCCATTGTTTTGCAAGTGATAGACCAAGTTGATGGGTTAAATGGGTTATGTGGATGGAGTATTGTTACTCACATCTTTCCACTCTTCCTTGCAAGCTACACCATTTTAGGTGGTGTATGGAAGGGATCCTTTGTGTTTGCTCGACTAGTTGATTCCACTAGAGTGGAGGCAATGGATCATGCTCTTTAGGAGAGGGTTAAAATTCGTGGATGAAGTTTACATATGATGCGAATCATCAAGAGATCTCCTTTGAAGAAGGTGATTTGGTTAAATCTTCACCCTTATTGGTAGCTTTTGGTACAAAAGAGAGGGCCTCTCAAGTTGTCTCCAAAATATTTTGGTCCTTTAAAGTACTACAAAAAAATATGTACATTAGTCTACAAGTTAGATCAATCGGAGGGGAGCCGTATTTATGACGTTTTTCATATGTCCTTGTTAAAGAAGTTTAACGGTGATACTTCAGGTTTAGTGGCTACACTACTGGTCCTCTATGATGGCCAATCGGTTCCTATTCCTCACTCTATTTTCTGGTCTAGGCTTAATAGAGGCAGAATTGAGGTGTTGGTGTATTGAGTGGATAATTCAAATAATGATGCTACATGGGAAGATTTGGCCACTCTTTGGGAGGTTAACTCAAAGTTTGAGCTTTTGGACAAGCTCCAAATCAGGGAAGGCAGTAATGTTGAGGATGCCTTTGCTGGGAAAGTTTACTCGCGGTGCAAAAACAGTTGTTGACAAAACAACCATTAGCAAGTCTTTTGTTTTGTTTGATTTTCTTTCTTATTTTAGGTTTTTTACATATTATGTTTCCTATTTTTATTGGGATTCTATTTTTAGACTTTATACCTAATTTGGAGTCCTAATTAGGGTTGTTGATTTATCCCTTAAGCCTATTTAAAGGCTGCGATGGTTATCAAAGAGGCAAGGAGATTTTTATCAAAACAAACAGCCGCTAGATGAGAAAGACAGTAGTGGGATGAGATCTTGTTAATGGCAGGTCTCTTCCTTGTGTCAGCATAGGTTCTTTAGAGGAAGGGGAGAACATGGCCAGGTCAAGAGAGGTGTTTTTTTTGTGTCTTGACCCATGATTATATCCTACACTTGGGTACATTAACATCTAACTCGAGCTATTGGTGAAATGGCTTAATCAAGTGGTTGAAGAAGCTAGATGGCAAGACTATGATCTTATAGTGGAACAATTTCGTGACTTTCGCTTTGAGGACAAGGAGAGTTTTCGAGGGGGAAGCACCAATAGAATTCCTACTGCCCTTAAAATTTGTTTCCGTAACAAAGGCAAACATGGTAAAGGGAGTACTAAAGTTGCTGAAATAGAAGCTTTGGTGGATGAGTATTGGAAGGTATATGTGCTTGATCTATCAGACTTGTTATTCCCTAGTGTTCTAGTTTTCGTGGATGAGTATTTCAAGGCACATGTGCTTGATCTATCTTGACTTGTTATTCCCCAGTCTTCTAGTTTTCCTAAAGTTCAGCAAGTAGTTTCTCTTAGGCTATGTTTAATTGGGAGTTTATTAATGGAATGAAATGGAATAGAATGGAATATTATTCTATCATTTAGGAGGAGTGTTTATAATGGAATAGAATTGGATGGGATGGAGGAGGAGGGTTTTATATTACATCTCATTATATCCTTAATAGTAAAAAAAAAATCAAATTTGAGGGTTTAGGATGGAATGTAAAGTGATAAACGACTTTTTACTACATTACATTATTAACTCTTCTTCCAAACAACATTCCACTATATTACATTATGAACCCTTATATCCCTCTCAAACAATAATTTTTTAATATTATATCCATTTACATTTCATTCTATTATAAATCATCCCATTTCATTCCTTTTTATTTCATTCTATTAAAAATTTTACATCCAATTAAACATAGCCTTAAGATCAGTGTAGATACGTATGAAATAGGCCATGTAACGGGAGGGTTAAAATTACATGCTAAATTGTTTTAGGGAGCCTTGTCCTCCCCATCTGAACTGCCTTTTATATTCTCTGTACTTATCCCTGTTTCTATCATCTTCATGCCCCTTTCACATTTTCTTATTATTTTTCCCATCATGCAATTTCATCTCTAATGGTATCCTATAGGCTATAGCTCATTCTTTCCTTGTGAACTGCAGATGATAAACCTGTTGTTGTTGTCACACATGGTGATCTACTATCAATTTCTGACCGTGCTCGTATTCGTGTTTACCTCGGCCAGCTTCTTGGTATCCCTCCTGCTAAACAAATTTTTGACATTCCAGGTATGATTGTGTCAACCTTTTTGATTTTCCTTTTCCATTGTCACAATTGACTAATAAGTTAAAACCACATTTATTACATCTATTATAATTTTGTTAGAGTTTGAAGAATTAACAACAACTTCATGTAATTGTAGAAAGCTTTGATCCGGTTACTGGTTTGATGATAGTTAACATGCTGCGATATTGCCTTGAGCATGCTGATAAAAACCTTCCTCACAAGAACTGGTTAGCTAAAAAGGTTTGTCTTGTACCGCCCCTTCACTAGAAGCTTTGCATTTGCTTCTAACAGGTGGGGGTATTTATTTTGCTGTATCTTCTGATGATTCTACCATCAGGCATATGATGTCTACCGCTGGATCTTGATTACTTTCCATAATGTTCTTTGAGGAGACTTTCTTATTAGGCTTACTCAACCAACCATGCACTATAGTCTGTATGAATGAAGTACTTGGTGGAGATTCTTTAGAGATGTGGAGGCAAGGGGGGGAAAACAAAAAACCCAATTCGTATATAACTTTATTATTTATGGTAGTAGTTCTTTTATCATCCCCAAAGGCTTTCCTGCAATATTAATATCAGTTTCCTTTTTGACTTAATTCTTGATTTTCCATCTTGATACCTGTCTTTCTGCATTGAGCTTATATTGGTTTCGGGCTGAGCATCTTGTTCTGTTATGCATAACCTCATTCTGCATTGGGCAGAATAAATAGAGGAACAAATAATCTCTCTACCTCTCTCTTAAGAATTTATTGGGGACCCCATTCCAGTTTCTTGCTTACCATACTGTGATTACTGTATTATTTCTCGGGGGTTAAAGCAAGGTCTAAATAATAACGTAAAGAGTGCACCTGCTTCTTTTACTTAACAAAAATATGAGGTAGATGGCACCGCCTCCTACTGAATTATATAGTTCGGTGGCTTGCCTTTTGCTGACAGCTGCAAGTTTTTTGCAGGTTTGCAAGATATCAATATCGGCCTGGGTATATATCTTTGTAATCCTTAGCATGGCCATTTTGTCTATCTACACGCAATATCTTCATATTGGACTTCCAGTGAAATCAAAAGGGAAGTTTCATGTAGATTGGCCTAAAATAAGGCATTTGTGGTTAGAATAATCGCTTTGCATGCCATGGCAAAATACGTTCTGGTGGATTTGTCCCCCTAAATCACAGCTACTTTCTGATTAACGCTTTTAGGGTTGTATACAAAGGCTATTTAAAGTTGTCCTACTTGTAAGTAATTTTCGAATATCAGCAAATACTGTTGATAGCTTGGAATATATTTATTTAGTGTTCCGTAGATCTTTTTCTTTCCTTCCTTTCTTCTTTCCTTAGTGTAGTGCGTCACTTATCTTCTTAAAACATCAAAATTGGGACATTTTACACTAATGTACTAGTATCTACCGTTTTAAAAGTATCTGGCTGCTCCTCTCCCTTCGTTGCTGCTTGTCGAGCCTCTCCTTTGTTTTGTTTTAGCACTTTTGACATATTGTAGAAGCTGGATCTTACATTGGTGTTTTGGCTATTGAAAAAGACTTCTTTTACGTTAGTTTATGTAACTTATACTTTTCAATAGCTATTTCTAAGAATCTTGTCATGTAATTTGCAAAGTTTGTTCTTTTGCACTATTGAATGAATTCCTTCTGTTTTCATGGAAGCTTAGGGGCTGTTTGTTTCCGTTTTTTTCTTCCATTTTTTGTTGTCGTTTTTGTAAAAAGAAAAACAGGTCAGTAAAACGTGTTTGGTTTACTCTGTTGTGATTTTTTGTTTCTGAAAATAAAAAAACCACAACAGTTTTACAAA
>JAOTAZ010000009.1:5566752-5577332 GCA_025629785.1 Erythroxylum oxycarpum | reverse complement strand
TCGTAAAATTTTTTGCTGCTAATTTTTGAGTTGGAGTACTTTAAATACATATATTGATGAAAATAAAGAAATTAGAAAGTAAAAGTATACTTAAATATTTCAAGACTATTTATAAGCATGAGGGCCACAAAATTACCTTTACTTTCAAAAAAAATGTTATAATATTAGCTTATAATGTTAAAGTCATTAATGAATGTAACGTTATATTTACCAAAAAAAAGGACTTTAACGTTATACGACTGACTTTAACGTTATAAGTAGTATAAAATAAGTAGTATAACATTATAGTCATTACTCCTGTGAGTTCTTTACATTCCTTCGGGTGTATTGTAATTTTGTCAAGATATCTTTACTTGTGCTATGAAATATAGCTTCCGACGTTATAGTCATTAAATGACTATAACGTTGTTGGCCAATGACTTACGTGTAACAAACTAACAATGGCTTTAATGTTGTTGGCTAAAACGTTAAAACTTAAAAATATCTTATGCATCTTGGAGTCTAAAGAGGGGGCTGTTGAAATGGGGCCCCCTCTTATAATGGGCCCTGGGCAGGTGCCTTGCTGGCCCCTGCTCAGGGCTGGCACTGGCGGCAGCTAATGCAATGAAAACACGAGTAGAGGTCAACTTAGCAACCGGAGCGAAAGTTTTTGTGTAGTCCATACCGTACACCTGTGTGTATCCCTTAGTTACCAATCGAGCTTGTAGACGATCAATAGACCCATTAGGAGTGACCTTAGCAGTGAACACACAATGGAAACCAACAACCGTGTAACCATGTGGAAGAGGTACTAAGTCCCATGTGTGATTACCCTACAAAGTTGACTTCTTTCATGGCATGTGTCCATCCAGGATGAGCCAAATCCTCTGAAATAGTCTTGGGTATGGGCATGGAAGATAAGGTGCACACAAAAGCTAAGTACGATGGTGGTAATGAATCATAAAAGAGAAAATTTGAGATAGGGTGAGATGTACAAGAACTTTTTCCTTTACGAAGAGCAGTCAGAAGATTAAGATCATCATCCACCGGAGATGAAGAGGAAGAAGATGGTGGAGATTGACATGAATCAATTGGTTGTGCTTCTTGACGAGTGCATCGAGTATTAACTTGCAAATTAGGATTAGATAAACATTCTAAATGGGCAGGCTAAGTGTTAGGTGTAGACTCCGAAAGACTAGTCTCAAGGTTAGGGACCGAGCTTTAGCTCTAGCTTGTAATAGTTCTATAGGAGGGGACACTATACCATCTTTGACCACATTGTGTTAATGTTTGAGACTGCCTTTATTGTGTTGAATAGGTACTTTATTTCTCTAAGCTTCAACAACATAAGGATCTACAAAGTTTGTTTTAGGAGCCACCTTCTTGCCTTCCTTCTTGTCACCATTTTTGATAAGTAGGACCTCTTTTTTTTTGTTGAAAAAGAAGGTAATATGATTAAAGACGACGAGAATAAATCCCAAACAACACATCGGGCATATCAACCCAAAGACGAAACCTGCCATGGCGAATAGAGTTACGTGCGAGCAGGTGGGCACACCTATTCTCCTGACGCTTAATCCAACAAACTTGAATATCCGGCCGAGAAGCAAGAAAGGCCTTACAATCGGACACTAGCAAACCAAAAGCAGAATGATCCTCACACGAGGAGTTAATAGCGAAATATAAGGACAGAAAATCGGTAAAGACACAGCCAGGATCAAGTAAAGAATTGGAAGCGTAAAGTAAACAATGCCGCAAAGCAAGGGCCTCCGCCACTGCCGCTTGAGTACCACCTTCCTCATATCCAGAAACGGCTAATGAAAAGTTTCCTTCCGCATCTTCTATAGCCAAACCATAACCCACAAGATTCAAAGCTTCAAAAATAGCACCATCAACAAATGCAAGCCAACATGCGGGGTGGTGAACGAGGGCCAAACGAACGGGAGCCGCATCAGCCTGGACTTGTGCCGCTGCGGCCTGTAATGTGGAAGAAGCTTGCTGGAACTCCTCCAGCATAAGGCAAGCAGACTGGTTAATATGAAAGGGATGTGGCTTGGTATTGGACCATAGTAAGGCATTACATGCCGCCCAAAGCTACCAGGCCACCATAGCACTCAGTTCGGCCTTCCGCTTGCCGAAGGAAGAGAAGATGTGCAAGAATAGATCCTGAAAAGACAAATTCACATTAGTGAAAGGAAAGCCAGCGAGCCTCCAAACATCTTGGGCAACACAACACGTAACAAAAACATGGTCCACAGTTTCCTCAGCAGTGCAAAACAAACATGGCAAGAGAACAGTAAGCCCACGCTTTGTCAAATTATCCCTAGTAGGGAGTACGTTACGACCCAAACGCTACATAAAATCCCGAACCTTTGGCAGAACATCAAGCTGCCATAAGTGCTTCCAAAACACACCAGCACCCCCTATACTACCGCCCTGTCTGAATAAGCTTTAAGCAATATGATAAGCAGATTTGACCGTATAGAAACCTTTCCGATCAAAATGCCACACTAACTTATCCGGATGTGCTCGAAGACTCAAAGGAATGCTCAAGATTCGTCGCATGTCATTGACAGAGAACAAATCCATAAGTTAGGAAACATCCCACTTTCGTGTGCCTGCAACAAAAAGATCGCAAACCTGCAAAGCATCAGGAATAAGTGAAAAACCAGCCTCCACATAAAAATTACCCGCACGGGGAATCCAAGGGTCCCTAGTCACATAAATACTACGCCCATCTCCAACCCGCCATGTGACCCCCTGCTTCAACACCTGTTTAGAGAACAAGACACTCTTCCAAACAAAACTACACTCGGAACGCGAAGTAGCGGATAAAAAATCCCCCTGTGGGAAATATTTAGCTTCGAAAACACTGTGAACGAGAGTGTTAGTATCGGTCAAGAGCCTCCACCCTTGTTTCCCTAGCAAAGCAGTGTTAAAACAACGCAAGTCACGGAAACCCATTCCACCAGCAGATTTCTTACAGCACATACGATCCCATGCAAGCCAATTAATACCCTCATGATCTCGCTTGCCATTCCACCAATACTTATTAAACATGACTTGCAGCTCATTACACACAGACACAGGTAACAAAAATACATTCATACAGTACGCCGGAATTGCCTGAGCAACAGATTTAAGTAAGATTTCACGGCCAGCTCGAGACAGGAAACGACTATTCCAGTGATTCATACGCTTCCACACCCTATATTTGAGGAAAGTAAAAATCTATTTATTAGTCCTACCAATTAAAGAAGGCAAGCCCAAATATGAAGTCCCAGTGAGAGGAAGAGTAACATCGAGAAGGCCAGAAATATCGTGTGTTACATTTGCAGGGATAGAGGGACTAAAAATAATGCTAGACTTAGTGAGATTAATAGACTGACCTGAAGCTGCCTCATAAGTGCCCAGAAGAGTTTTAATGGCTGAAGCCTCCTGAATGTTACCCTCAAAAAAGAGAAGTGAGTCATCCGCAAAGAAGAGATGAGAAATCCGCGGACACCCATGACCAGCCCTAACACCATGAATTAAGCCCCTGCGCTCGACATCTTTAAGTAAAAGAGAAAGGCCCTCGGTCACAAACAGAAACAAATATAGGGAGAGAGGATCCCTTTGTCGTAACCCCCGAGAGGGAACAATTGGTCCTACTTGCGAATCATTAACACAAATTTTATAATCAATGTCCATAAAACACATTTTCATCCAAGTCAACTAAACCGGATCAAAACCCAGAGCAACCAGCATATCACACAAATAGTCCCAATTTACACGGTCATAAGCTTTAGCAATATCAATTTTCAGGGCACATGCACCATTATGACCCCGAGCGCGACGCTTTAAACTATGAATAGTCTCATATGCCACCATAAAATTATCTGTAATCAGGCGAACCGGAATAAAAGCATATTGATTCTTAGAGATCAGCTTATGAAGAATATGTTTCAACCTATTGACAAGAGACTTGGACAGAATTTTATATAGCACATTACAAAGAGCTATAGATCAAAAATCCTTAACGGTTACTGGACTCTCACACTTAGGAATTAGAACAAACAAAGTCTCAGTTAGAGAGTGTGGGAGGGTACCTTGGGAAAGCCATAAACGACAACTATCAGAAATATCCTTGCCCATCAAGGTCCAGTTCTTCTGAAAGAAAGCTGGATTTAACGCATCAGGGCCAGGCGCTTTATCTGGGTTCATTTGAAAAAGTGTTGTCCGAAATTCATCATCCAAGTACGGTCGCGTGAGGGCGATATTATCATCAGGACTAACCAACGGTGATACCAAGCTAGTAATGTGGCTACGGTGAGAGGCGACAGTGCTGGTGAAAAGTTCACCAAAATAATCCCGCACTAAAGTTTGAAGCCCAGCTTCACAGTGAACCCAAGAACCCGAGGCATCCTAAAGTTTGTCTATCCGGTTGCCGCGCCTTCTAGCCTTGATACTATTATAAAAATACTTCGAATTCTTGTCCCCATGTTGTAGCCAAAAAACTTTGGCTTGCTGCTTGAGTCTAATCTCATCCTCGGCCAAGAGAAGATTCCATTTGTCCTTCAGATGTTGAATAGTTGGCTAATCCAAACTATCAATTTCCGAATCAAGTTTCTGTTAAATCAGACGCTTCTGCTGCCACCGCAAGCGACCTCTCTTTAGAGAGTTAGGAAATCCTCTTTAGAGAGGGAGGGTTCTCCTTCTTCATAGACCATTTGGAAGGCCATATGGAAGCCTTCCTGCCTCTCAACTGACAGGTAACAAATAGAGGAAAGAGATAGGCGTGGGAAAATTTGTTTCCAAAAGTGGTATGGTAAAAGGGTAATTTTATAATCAATTAAGAGAGAAGTTAGAGAAAAAAATAATAGGAGAGAAGTCAGATATTGCTTCCATTTTCTCTTATTGTTGGTTTGTTTTCTTTTCAATTTACTTTCTTTTTACATACAACTTATTTTAGGCTGCCGATAAATATTACAAATTAGTATAGAAGACTCTAATACTTTGGCTCTACTTTCTCTAAGTCCAACTAATGCTTGTTTTAGATGATTTGAATCACTTTATGAAAATTTTTATTTGTGTTATCTTTGTAATGCTTTTGATGTAAACATAATATATTGTTTTATTCTACGTTATTTTGAAGTTGTTTGATTGATTAAATGATTTTTTTCATATTTAAATTATTTTGGGTACGTTATAATTTTTTTGTTGGGCTTGGTTTGACTTGAATAGGCCTTCACTAAACCATATCAAACTCAGACCATAAGCTCTAGGCTTGATCGGTATTAAGTGACATAAATCCCAACTAGACTTGAGCTTAGTTCGCTAACTCTAGGCCCAATTAGGCCTTAAGCTTGCTTTAAACCAAACTTAAAGGGTCTAGGTTAAGCTTAGGACATGGTCGTTCAGGACTTAAGGAGCTTAAGCCCACTTGTTGTCATTCCCATTCAACTATGTCAATAAATTATTACTAAATCATTATAAAATTGGTATATAGTAAATAAAATATAAAAAATATATAAATAAGAAAAATATAATGTAGAAACAAAATATTTCATTGAAATAAAAAGGAAATACCAAAATAAGAAAAAATATAATCTATTGAAGAATACACAACTTAAAGTCATAAACTTATGAAAACTATTATTATAGAAATACACTCTAATTTAACACATAAATGTCAAATATCTTGATTCATAATTGATATGCAATGTTCCATGAAGAAACTAAATCGATTTATTTGTAGTAATTATCTTTTGTCTACAGTATTCATTATAGTTGAGAATGAGCCATAGGGCATAATGCATCGATGTAATGAATATTATTTCTTAGGCTTTTGACAATTTTTAGGTTATTTAGTGAATAGGAAATTGTTATACCATTGACACAAATATTAGTATATAATAAATCTCATAACCTCATACCATACACAGTTCAATAACAAATGAAATTATATTAAGACTAATTTCATGTATGTTGTTTTCTTTTGATTTTATAAATTTTATGGTATCTTAATGATAATAACTTAAATTAGAGAAAAAAGCATACAAACAAAAAGAGGTATAATGGTTTGAAGAAAATGTGTTTAACTATAATATCTTAAAATATATAATAGTTAATCAACAAAAAATATGAATAATTTAGGTATATTGTTTTCACTTTAAGTAAAACACTAATTGTGATTATGTCTAATTCCATTGTTTAATTTATCCACGAATAATATATAAGCAACCAATGCCTCATTAAAGATCTAAAATAATTCATTAGAAATGTATACACTTATCTAGGAAATATTAACTTGTGAACAAAATTTTCTTCTCTAACCTTTAGTCTATAATTATAGTGCTTACTTGCTTGCAATAACCAGGACTACACATATGAGAATGAGGCAACTAGAATAAGTTTGAAAGTTTCTTAACTCAAAGTTATAGCTTAGGATCTATATGTACATTTATATAAGAACTTGGATCAAATATAATGGGATTTGACATGTTACAATGTTATCCATGAGGAAATTTAAGAATAATCAAGATTAGCCATTACATCATCCCACTAACTGTGTTGTATCATATGAATTTTCAGTTTGTCTCAATAAACTAAACTTAAGAATAAATTTTGAATGAACTCATTAATGTGAAGAACAAAAAAATCAACTTTACATTACAAGTAAAACCAAAGGAAATAAAACATGATAAGACACACAAAGTATTAAAAATTAGCCCCCAAATGTAAAAATCTAATCTTAATAATAAACCTCATATGATTAAAATAACACAGTAAAAAGAACCCAGGAAGACTTGAACCCTAAATAATATAATCAATGACCACCAATCCAAGATATAGTTTAAATGAAACAAAAAGAGAAAATCTAAAGAAACTTAGAAGCATCACACAAGAAGTGATTGATTTGTAGTAACTCTATCAAATTCAAAATCTCTTATTAACAATTATTGACAAACGATTATAATTAACTTGTGGGAGAAAAAAGAAGAAAAGAAAAAGAAACTAAGAACAAGTAAAATGAAATTTCTATTTCTTCAAAATTTTGTTAATAAGAGATAAATTCTTTAAGGATAAAGAGGAGATAAAAATGTATAAACAACCAAGTTTTTTAAGGAGTTAAAAAGAATTATAGGTTAGCATATGAAGAAAAAACAACAAAGAAGAAGAATTATATTAATATTGTAACTCTTTGAATCAAATTGGAAGATTTTTAAAGGATTAAAAAAATATCTAATTTGCATATTAACCAATCAATTGGAACTTTATAGGTTATTATATGTAACTAGATGGCTAAATAATTGGTTCTCAATTAATTTGATTGAATTGACCAGTTCAGTCTAATTTTGAATTCATTAACTGATATTATGTACTAAAATTGTTAATCTTTAAAACTTCACTTATAAATTTGTAGTGGATCAAACATAAAATATCAATTATACAAACTTAGTTATGACCTTAGCCAAAATAGACAATAGAATATGAATCATCTCAATCGTAATAAGTTCAATCAAAGAAGGAATTTTTCATAGAGAATAGTTCTAAATAAGAAATTTTATTTTGATCATTAAAAATTATGAGTTATAGTCATTGACTATCTTTTCTTAGAACCGGTCACTTCTCAATTCCCCTGTAATAAGAGAGATAAGATAATAAAATTTCTTTATTTGATGGGAATTTTACCCTAATTTTTGTAGGCTTAGCAATGATGAAGAACAATACCTAAGTTTCTACACATTATAGTTCAAAGACTTATGTTCAAATAAGATATGGTGTAAGCATTTATATGACATCCTTGATCACATGTTAAGTGCAAACATATCCAATCTACTATCAAGTTTTTTTATAAAATAGTGTTCAATGTTAGAACTTCGATGCTTGAATTAGTTTTTAATTAAAGGAATTTGAGAGAGTAGATGATTTGTTGTTTAAGTTTCTTCCTTCTTAACTTTTGGTTTTCTTTCATCCCTCCTTACTTAAGTGTGTATGGTAGATGAGACTACTAAACCACTCTTGCACATCTCCTAATCTCAAACCACAAGTATGGGGAATCAAATTGTAAAAATGAGATAAGGGGAAGAAATGTATTCCAAAGATAGAGTAAATGTTGTCAGGGAATAGATTGACCTATTAGAGATAGTTTAAAGTATGGCTCTATCATAAGAAACTCCTAGATTGGTATAACTAGTTTAAAGTATGGATCTATCATAAGAAACTCCTAGATTGGTATAACTTGAATATCAAGCTTGAGAGGAATCTGAATAAACCTTCAAAGGGAATAAATGAGTGGAAGAATTTATTCTTATTCTTGACTTTTGATGATGAGAATGAATGGAAGTTTAAACAAGTCCTAGGGATGTCAATTTAAGCTTTAATGAAAGATGGAGGTTAGATACTTTCTTATCCTCTTAAGCAAAGACCTTATTGCATTCTTAGAATCTCTTTACTCCTAAGGAAATGTTAATAGAGGAAGATTTGTTGTTAGAGTTTGATATTATTGATCAATGGGACTATACATGTATCTTATAATATACAATCTTATATTATAACGTATATTATAAGATTGTTAAAAGGAAGAGAGTAGATGATTTGTTGTTGCCTCTACAGCCTTTGATCAATTTCTTTAAAGGAAAGTTCATAGTCTGACAATAGGCCAGACTGGCCGAGATCGAGTCTGTCACTCGAAAATTTTAACCCAGACCTAAAGCCCGATTAGGCCTAGGACACATGGCTCGAACCCAAACCTGATCAAGCCCTACTTGACTTGCTTTTTTCTTAATTCAAATTTTTAAAAATGATATCGTTTGATTCAAAACAATGTAATTTTTCGTAGAATTTTTAAGTTTTATTCCGGCCTAAAGCTAATTCAAATTAAGCCAAATATGTTAAATTTAGATGTAGCCGTGTTTGGTCTTACTTTCCAAGCTTATGCATTTTGTGGGACAAGAACTTTATGAAGAGCAAGTCTTTGAAGATATAAAATTATGACAATGAGATCACATCTACTATCAAAAGGTCTTCGGGCTATCTATCCCTGTCATCATTGATCCTGCAACAGACTCTTTACACTGAGTTTAGATCCTTTGTCTAATTTTATGGTGTCTTATTCTGTCTCATGAATCTCAACCATTTATTTATGCGGATCTCGCGTGAGTCCTATATAAATAAGCGCAAGATTCGCATAAATAAATAGCTGAGATTTATGAGACAAAATAAGCCATCATAAAACTGAATAGAAAATCTTATCTCCTTCACGCTGACCCCTCACCTGAGTCTTCGTAGTCTCTCCCTACTTAGCTAAGGGTGCATTATTATTATTTATTTTCGTTCCAATGTACACTCTTTGACCTTTTTGCTAGAAAATCAGCACCATTTTTCTTTTGTTTGACGAATTTGTTTTTCTTTTTAATCTCTTGTTCATTTGCTTTATTGTGTATAGTAAACATTAGTTTAGTGACTATACTTGGCCTTAAGCGAATTGCCAAATTTTGTCTTGCAAATGCGTTTTGTTTTAGAGTTACAAGCGTTGTAGTTACATGGTCCCTTAATCATCATAGATGCGTCTTGAGAATTACCTTGAAGCAACATCTCATGTGCACGACTGTTTAATCAACATATCAGTACCTGACATCCTCGATCGTGTGTTGAGTATAGACTTATCCAATGTTAGGTCCCAATCAAAGCCAAAGAGTAATTGATAGAGAAATAGGAAGTTTGGTTATTTTCATTCACTGAGTACTGCTGATAATACATGGACTTTAAATAGTAAAAGGAAAGCAACCACTTAGTCCTATTCTAATGGCCAGATACTCGGCACTTATGAGATTGCATGGCCTAGATTCGCTAACTACAAATTAACTCAGCAATTAAACATTAAAAATAAGAAATAAAACAATTACAGCAAATAAATTATAGTAGTTGCAGACCTACTAATCTAAGTACTTCCTATTCTTAATAATAACTCTCGACGATCGATGTAATGACCTATCACTATGAAACCAATTTCACGGTGAATGCCAAAAGCTTTTAAACAACTTTCATGTAATATGTGAAACGCAAAAAAGAAAAACTTGCTTTGATACCAATTAAAGGATCGCATAAGTGGTGGTAAAAAAATGTTGTTGCAATCTTAAATTTATTTATTTCGTTTTATAATCATATTCATAGCAAAAACCGGAAAATAAAAAATATCTATAATTTACGAGGCTTAATCGATAGTAAACTTTGAAAATATAATGTCTCTATGCACTCCACGTCAACGCTTTTAACACTTAACATGATTATGATTAAATTTAAAGAACTTATTCTTTAAGAATAGAAAAAACAATTTTTCTCTTCTTTTCTCTTTTGTGTGTTTATCTTTAACGTACAAAAACGAAAGAGTATAATGTTTTCCTCACTCAACACTTTGTTTGTGTTTTAAAGTTTTTATTTTAAAACTTGAAAACTACCACCACAAAACGTCATTTCATTATGGTTAATTGCAAAACTAAAACAAAACCACCAAGAACATTTACCATATGATGCCTTTTGGCTTTTTTTTAATAAATAATTATTATTATTTATAAAATGAAATAAAATAAAACTATTTTATTTTATTCATTTATTTT
>JAOTAZ010000009.1:5536386-5549976 GCA_025629785.1 Erythroxylum oxycarpum | reverse complement strand
TGTAAATCTTCTAAATTGATTTTGTAAAGATTGTTTCGTCTTTTGGCAGAAAAGAATATGGACCCATCCTTGTTTTTGACTTCACAAGAATTTTGATTGAAAGACACTTCAAAACCAAAATCACATAATTGACTGACACTAATCAAATTATATTTTAATCCATCAACTAGCAACACATTATCAATACATGCAAAGGAATCTTTACCGATTTTACCAATTCCAATTATCTTACCCCGTTGGTTGTCTCCAAAAGTTACCCATCCTCCCTTCTTATACTGACGATCTAGGTACATAGACCTTCTTTCCATCATATGTCGCGAGCATCTACTGTCCAAGTACCAATGGTGCTTGCTGTTTCTTCCAAAGAAGGATATCTGTAGGAGATATTATTTCTTTATTAAGTACCCAGATTTTCTTGGGTCCTTTGGGGTTAGTTTTAGCATAATTCATAGTAGGATGATAATGCAACTGATGAGATTTCTACCCATAAGGAACAAATTTCTTTTTATGCTGAGTATGGTTTTTAGCAAACCCTAATCCAGTTTTATCATTAGGGTGTCTGTATTTTCCTAACATGTTGTTCATTTTTCTTGTACTCTCAGTAAATGTTGATAGATCAGCTAAGAGACTGAGAGACTTTTAATTCTAAGCTTCAGCTGATTGATCTCTTCAGATCTATCTACAACTACATTTTTCTTCATATCATCTACTTGTTTCTTAAAGCAGACATTCTCCTTTTCTAACTCTTGCGTGTTTTTCAAGTTTTCTACATACTTTTTCTTATGCAATTTGTACTGCTTCAAAATTGCATGAGAATCTTCTAATAATTATGAATATGCATCTTGTAATTCACTAAATTTTGAGGTTACCTTCTCATCACTATCTTATTTGGCTACTAGGAAAATATTTGCTTGTACCGAAGCCTCTGAGTCAGTATCTGATTTGGATGAATCCAGATTTTCCCAGGTTGCCATCATGCGTTTCTTGCCTTCTCTACTCTTCTTTAGCTTTCTTTTCAGCAATGGACATTTGGACTTGTAATGTCCCAGTTTATCGCATTCGTAGCAGATGATGGATGTCTTCTCATTCTTTCCTTAATCTTTTCTATTCTTCTTGAAGGAGAACTCTTTGTTTCCTTTTGCCTTTTTCTTCCACATGCGTCTGATCTTCCTCGGGATAAAGGATAGTTCATCATCTTCTTCACTCGAATCTTGATCTGATTCATTGGAGTCGTCATTCTTGACTTCATCAATCTTCAACACTTTCAACGATGAGTTCCTCTTTCTTTTATTCTTATGATTCTTCTGTCAGACCTTCAATGCTATGGAGTTATCCCGTCTGGGCTTATCTTTTGCATCGAGTTCAACTTCATGTATCTTCAGGGATCCAAGCAATTCATCAAGCTTCAACACGCTCAAATCCTTGGCTTCTTGTATAGTTGTGACTTTTGTTCTCCATCTCTTCGGTAGACTTCTTACGATATTTCAAACGTGATCTTGATTGCGTAAGTTCTACCGAGAGCTTTAAGTCTATTGATGATTGTTTAAAATCTTCCAAACATCTGATCGATAGACTCTTCATCCTTCATCTTGAACAGCTCGTACTGGAGTACAAGAATGCTTATCTTGGACTCCTTTACTTGATTTGTGCCTTTGTGTGCGATGGATAGCATATCCCACATCTCCTTCGCAGTGTCGCATCTGTGAACTTTATCATACTCACTTCTGCTTAAGGCACAACTTAAAAAAAACTTGGCCTTCAAATTCAGTTGGAATCTCGCCTTTTGATCTACAGACCATCTAATTCATGGAATAGGATTTCCTTCATCATCTACCGGTGTATACGGTTCATTTTCTATTATCTACCAAAGATTGATATGAGTAGACTCAATGAAGAGACGCATCCTGTCTTTCCAGTAATGATAGTCTTCTTTATTGAACACAGGAGGTCTAGTGACGGAGACGCCCTCAACTATATATATGTGCGATTCTGCTGTGGATCTCAATCCACACTTTATAACGATGGTTCTTAGGCACCGAGCTCTGATATCAATTGAAGTAAATCACACGTTAGTATAGCCTTTGTATTTGATATACAAAATGCACAAGAAGGAGGGTTTGAATTGTGTATCCCTTTTGGAAAACAATAATCCCCTTTTTTAAACAACTTGCTTTTTCAGAACTATTGCATAAACGTATCACGAAGTATTGTAATTCGCTTCTAAGTACTTGTATAACATAATAAGAATAAAAGTTTAGAGTTAAAAGTTGAGAGTAAGAATCAACAAAGCATATTTATACTGGTTCACCCCAAACTGTGGGCTATGTCCAATCCTCAAAATCTTTTCTGAGATTTCACTAAACTTCTCAAAATTACAAGTATTATTTTCACCGAGCCTCTTCAGGTCTCTATAGCAAGTATTCTTTTCATACTTAGCATTTTCAGGCTATTTGCTTTTCTGCTTTCTACTTAAAGATATTTCGAGCTTTGTTACAGACAATAGTAGCTCTAAGTTTAACATAATGAATAAAATTTCTAGCTTTAGAATCTTTAGTTCTTTTAAATTTCACTAACTTCTGCAGTCTTCGACTCCAACTCATATTTATAGCCTTCGTCTTCAATCGCTTCTTGATAACTGCTTCTTTCTTCTTGTTTCTTGATCTTTGAAGAATCAGTTATTCAGTTGAGTTCTGTAACCAACTCAAACTAATTAATCATTCGACGTGGTATCGGGTTTTTGCCTTCTTTTTGCTTTCCGCTTCCATCTCATTTTCTATCGTCTTATTTTTGTCTTCTGTCTCATTTTCAGCTTCCGTCTCATTTTTGTATCTGCTTCTGTCTCACATTCTTCTGTCTTATTTTTCCGTCTCATTTCACTTCCGTCTCATTTTATCTTCCGTCTCATTTTGCTTTCATCTCACTTTCTTTCGTCTCATTATTTGGTCTTCATCAAAATTATTAAACGTAAAGTCATTTTGACTTAACAGATATGACATAGAGAAGTACCCATAGAAGTTCAACCATATTGGAGGTCATACAAATATTTATAGTCAAGATAGAGTCTTGTATGGTCATAAATCCTTGTTCTTATTTATAAATGATTACTCATAATATATGTATCTTTACCAAATTCATAATAAAAATGAAGCGTTAGGCCTCTTTAAAGCTTTAAAGGCTAAAGCATAGAAACAACGTTGTAAGCATATTAAAATTGTGAAATTAGATAGAGGTGGAGGATATTATGGTAAATATATTGACGATAGATAATCACTAGTCCATTTATGGAATTTATTTCAAAAAATGGGATTGTAGCCTAATATACTATGCCTAGTTATCTAAATTAAATTGGTGTGGCTGAAAGAAGAAATCAAACTTTACTGGGCATGGAATAGAGCATACTAAATAGCTCCAAGCTTCCTAAGCCCTTGTGGACTGAAGCTCTTAAAACAATAGTGTATATATCTTAAACTAGATTCCAATAAAGGTGATGTAAAAAATGCTCTTTAAATTATTTAAAGGTTAGAAACCGAGTTTATGACATGTGCTTGTTTGTGGATGCCCATCTAAAATAAAAGTTTACAATCCATAAGAGAAAAAATTAGATCCAATGACCATTAGTTGGTATTTTGACCGCACGTCGTAACACTAATCAAAATTAAATTAACTAGACTGCTATTGTAGTAGTGACGAGTCTAGGTCGATCCCACAGAGAGTGTGTGTAAAGTTTATGAAATGAAAATAATCAGTGTTTAGGAAAAGGGGGGTTTGGATTTTTGAAAGGAAAAAAATAAAATAAAACTAACTAATAAAAACTAATTAAAGAAAACATGCAAAATGATAAATGTGGGGAATTTGGTAGGGACCTGGTTCTTTGGTTCAATCTCGGCCTACACTCTGACTAAGCATATTTTATTAATTTGTTGTTCTTTAGCCTCTCCTAGAAATTATTAATCGTGGGTTAAAATTTAAACTGAGTTTTCCCTTAGATTTTGTTTAGTCAAGATACGATCATTAATTAAACCTAACCAGCTAACAACCCAGGATACGATCTCTATATTTAATTAGGCAGTAGCATTACGAATTAGGAAAACCGATTAATCAAGGCAACAACTACATACGATGCGTCATTTAACCTAGGTCATGTTATCCCTAATGATTACGAATTATTAGTCGCTACACATGAATTTCAACATAATAATTACGGATTATATTGAAATTCTAGCAATGGGTTTGAAATTAACAATTCAATGAATGCATTAAAATCATCAATCATAATACCCAAAAGGGTAATCGAATAATTACGAAAATCTGATTATCCATACAAACACCCAATTAATTAAAATATGATAACACAATCAATTTCTAATGAGAGAAAGAAATAACAAAATAATAAAAATAATACTTAACCTGGGTCGTCGGCGTCGATATTACCTCCGAACCGGTGTCGGGACGTCTAGCTCTTCATGGATCTCTCCCGATAAATTGTCTCAGCCCCATCCAATGTCCCTACTTAAATACCCCCTTTGATTTATTCTTCACGCAACCCTTTTCTTTAGTGTAGCTTCCGTCTACTGTTGATTGACAAGACCAATAAAGGTCTACATCAACTTAAAACCTTCGTCCCTCTCCACTGTAGCTGCTTCCCACCGCTACTCTGATTGCTTTGAATGTATTTTTCTCTTGTTGCTTGCGTCTCCTGTGGCGGCACTGTAGCGTGCCCCCACTTCCAGCGCCACACATTGTCTGCTCAAGCCTCTGTTTTGTTGTTTCACGCCGCTAATTTTTTCCTTGATTTTATTCCTGTCCCTGTGTGTCTTTTGCTCCACTGTAGTGTGATGGGACCATTAAAGGTCACCCATCACCCTAAAACCCTTGCTCCTCTCACTATGTGTCAAAACATTACGTTGTCTCTAGTGTATTTATTTGCTCCCCACGGTTGCGTCATTTACGTTGCGCGTGATGTCTGCCTTATATGCTATTTTTAATTTACTGCCTCTCATGATTTAATTGCTGGACAAATTTGCTCTAATTTTCGCCTGTTGATTTAATTTTTCTCTTGGCTATAGCGTGTCTCCACTTTGTTGCCTTCATGCCTTGCTTGCGCCTCCAGCTGTCCTCGTCCACTTGATTCCGCGCTGCTCTTTGTCCACGTCTTTTATTGCTTATGTTGCCTCTTGGAGTGTCCACTGGGCTTTTGATTTAAAGAAGACCTTCTGGCCCTTGCTTGTGCGACGTCGTCTCCCTTGTGACAATTTTTAATTGCCTTCAGTTGCATGCCTCTAGCCTCTTGCATTGTATGTGTCCGTCTTAAAAACCTGGGTCCCCTCTCTTTGACAATTAAAATGCAACTTGCTAAAACCTTTTACCGTATGCGTTCCAAGCTACTCCTCCAGTGCTGCGTTTCTGCTTATGCTTATATATTTTCCATGTCACTTGCCTTTTGTTATTATTATTTTTTTCTTCTTCCTCCATGAAAGCAAGTAAATATTAATCTTCAGAAAATGATCCATATGTTATGCTTTCGACTCACTTTAATTTCTTTGCTTTCGAATTGTACCTAAAATAATATATGAATTAAAGTGAGTATCTTAAGCATTTTTATGTCAATAATTGCTAAGTGTAAATAATTAAAATATCAACAATTAATCATATATCAGACATTATAATTATAAGATTTATATTGTATTTATGTATTATTCCTAAATGCTCCTAGTCATTGTTTTATTAAGATTGGACATTAATAAAACGGAAAAAGACTAACACACGTTTTGTTTTTCTTTATGAAGGAAGTAATCAATCTTATAGGCTAAAGTATAAAGATACTTAAACAAACGTGTAGGTGCTTGCTAAAGAACAAGTTCACTGAACATATTCGATATGAGAAATTCATTTGGAACATTACTTATATGTCTATGTAATTCTCATTGCGATGATTGTATAAGTGATCCTTTAACTTGAGGTTATCAAAGTTATTTTATATGGGGATTGCTATGTTTTGATACTACTTATGATTTAATTAATCATAAGTCATTTAATCGATAGTCATTGGATGTAGCAAGAACTATACAGAGATAGTTGAATGATCAAGATATGATTCATCACCCTAAAGTAATTAGAGAAAATGTTTCGTTGTTCTCGATAAGTATTGATTCAAGAAATTCTTGGCCAATGTGAAATGGTGCTTTGTAAGTAGTTTAAAAATGATATTAATTGAATCGATAGCTAATGGCAGAGAACTAATGTGATTAAACTCAAAATAAAGTAGACATTAATTTCATGTTTTATGTCTAATCGAAACATTGATGATAAAATGGTTGAATTATATGGAAAAATTATGCACGGAAAGGTTATTCAAAACCATTTTGACATTTCTAAATATTTGGGTGGTCATGATGCGTTGCTAGATGCTAGTCTTGATCTATAATTATAAATTGTTTAATTGAAGAATTAAAGATAAATTAAAAAGAGTTTTAATTTATCTAATTTTAATTATGAATTAAAATTAGACTTTAAATCATTGCCAACATATTTGGGAACCTAATGGGTCTCACATATAGAACGAGTTGAAGAGAGCAAAGTTAATTTAATCAAGTTGGACTTGATTATAAAGTTTGAGAAACTTTATGATTAAATATGAGATATTTAATAAATAAGGATCAATATAAGATATTGAATCTTATATGGTCATAATTGGTACTTAATTAGAATTATTTATAATTCTAATTAAAGTTTAATTGAAATTATAATTTAATTTTAATTAAATTAACGTCCAAAACATATTATAAATAGGCTTAAGCTCTATGGAGCTAGCACTTCTGGCTTAACCCTCTTTGTAAGAGTTATAACGTTCTTTTAACCTGTTCTGTGGATACCGTTAGAGGCCGGATACTTGTGCGGCTACGGTGGTTAAGAAGGATTAGTTTCGAAAATTGTTCGAGAGATACAACAAGATAAAGATCAAGTTTCGGAATAAGGTACAAATTAATTTATTAATTTATTATGATTTGTATTGATCATTATGTAGATTTAAATAAATCTTAGTTTTCGAAAAATCAAAAGTCACGAAAAAGTTTTGTGATTAGTACGTTGCGATCAGGATCGAATCTCCACCCAATTTTCCAACAAAAGAAACTACTTCAAAAGAAAGTAACGATAAGTAATATCCCTCATTAATTGAAAATTATACAAGTTCTTTAAAGAGAAGAATAACTATAGAAAGAGAGACTCCATAAGCAAAGGTAAGAGTAAATCCAAAAGAAAATATAACAATAGGTGTTATAAATGTAAGAAACTTAGACAAGTGACGTTCCAATGTCCTTACCTCAAGAGAAGTGAAAGAAAGGAATTCAAGAAAAAAAAGAAGCATTCGAAGCCACATGGGACGACACTAATAATTTTAGATGTGAGAAGTATGAGAAAGAGTTCACAAACATATGTTCTGTCTCACATAAGATGGTGTTAATCTATTAGAAGATAATGACAATGAATTGATATATCATTAGTTAAAACCATGAAACTTTGAGCGAAAAGAAGAAACCATTTATCTAAGTGCAAATGAATCTAAATGATATTAAATGTATGTTCTAAAGAAAAAGAGAAATTGAAAGTGATTATAAAATGCATAAATATGTTTTCATGTGAACATGTTGATAATGTTAAGAAAATAAAAAATAAAAGTTGCAAGATGAGAATGCTATCTTTAAGTAGGATCTAGAAGAATTTACATCTTCTTTTTCAAGATTTAATAAAGTTAAAGAGAAATTGTATATGTTACTTGGAGATAAAAAGATTCCAAATGATAAACATGTAATATGTTACTCGTACACTAGTGCATTTTCATCCAAAATTGTTTATGTTCAAAGAACATGTGTATATAAGCATGATTCAGTAGTTAATTTAGATGAAGCATCCTATGGTAACATGCTTAAATTCATCCATCCATTTGTTGAATCCAACAGCAACAATGACTCAATAAAAGGTCTGCTAATAAAATGCGAGGTCTAGGAGGTTCAGTAGTACATAGTCTTATCCTTAACTAGTAGAGAAATTGTTTTCGATAGACTCATATGAAAAAAAGAGAGGAAAAAAGTAAAAATAGACATAAAATAAATAAATAAAAATATGAAAATCAATAAATAAAAACAAATAAATAAGTATTATGCAAATATGTATAAACACAAATCTAAACCAATGAACACCTAGATGAGTGCATATTATCCTATCGATGAAACTATAAAGGCGTCACAAATTGCATCATCCTCATATGCGTACTCTTCACTATTGTAGCACACATAGACCATATACATATAAATAAAAGGTATGGTTACCAAAACTTTAAAAATGATCATCAAGGACCTAAGTCTTGGTTTGGATTGAAGGAAAGCAAGAGAAAATAAAGGAAGAGAATTAAACTTCTCTTAGTTTTCACCGTTTGGACAAAAATGGGCAAAAAGAAAGTGAGAGAATGGAGAGGAAACTGAGAGAAGTTTGGGCCAAATATATTTCCCCTCAAATTGATAGGAAAAGAGGAGAAATCTAAAATAAGAGAATCCCAATATATGTAAATTACCATAGTATCCTTATTTGTGTATGTTGAAGTTCCATAATCAAGGGTATAAAGGTCTCTGGTTCAGTCAGATTTTGCTGGGGCTGAACATCATTGTTTGGATCCATGATTCTGTGTGGCTTTGGCTGCTAAGTACCTGCAAAACAACTAAAGGCTCGCTGGGGGTTGGTTCCCGGAAGGCCCCTCCGACGCTCAAGTTAGTCTTTTGAGAGAGTTTCGGTTGCTGAGAGTAGAGAAGAAGCTAGGGTTGTAATTTCGTACCTGTATCATGGTAGAATAGTACCTTATATACGACGTGGATGCTAGATTTAGGTCTTTACGTAGATCTTTGTGTTTGCATGGGAGATTAACCCCTGATGGGCCGCGGATATGTGAATATGGGCTTGGGCTTAGCACAGCCGACCCGATCATAAGCTCCCCTACTCCTTGAGTCTGAGCTAAGGGAAGGGTCAATGGAGTATATAAGTATTAGGCAGCGTGTTTCCAAGGTAGATCGTGCTAGGCTCGATCGATAAATTATGACATGATGCGGTAGACCGAGCAGATGTAACCGATCAAGGGTAATGACAGAACAGGTCGGTCGGCCATAACGATTTGACGGGTTGATCGGGTGCAGTGTTGAGGTCGACCAGGCGGGAGTAGTGGCTGGACCGATCGAAGCCGATCGACTGGGTGGCAGTGCTTAAATGAAGCACTAAGTGTAATTATTACTGTCGGTCCGTATCTTCCAGGCGTCGTTCAAAATTATGGGAGACGCATCCCTTTAACTGTCGCGCCGCTTCAGGTCTTTAATGGCCTTAATTTTCCGTTGCTCAGATTTCTCCACGTGTTCAACTTCGGTTTTGATTGTTGCAACGTATTCGACGTCGATTGGTAGTCCCGTTCTGTTGACACTAAAAATTTTGGAGTTGACGGCTTTTTTTCATTCTGCGTTGTTTTTTCAGCTTCTATCCTTTATATTTTCGCCTTTACGATTACCATAGTGTATCTTCCGCTATTGTCCTCTCCATCCGAAAGGACCTTGCCCGTAATTGAGCCGCTGGAGATGGCGGCGGAAATAGTTGAGTTGCCGGAGAAGATGAGGGACGAGCCTAAGGCTGAGAACAGGCTGATGGAGTTGCGAAGTTCTATTAGGGGGGAGAGGATTGACGTAGTCAAGTGGTGGAAAGAACGGCACCTAACTGAGGGGCGTTTAGGATTTGCTCATGATTTGTCACTTTCCCTCCTGAGGGGTTGCCGCGATGCTTGCGTCTCTAACGGGTCGAACGGCTTGCCGTTTGAGGATCATGCCGAGCTGTTGCTGTCATGCAGGCTCGGCCTTTTTCTAGAGGAAAAGGAGGAGATAGTCGAAAGAGAACAAGAGGTAGTGCCGGATGAGGACTCGCTGTGGTGAAAATTGTGGTCTTGTAAAGAATTTGACTGTCACAGGACTTGTCAGCACAAATATATCAAAACCTATAATGGACAGATTGTTTGACTTTGGCGTGAAGAGGTTCATTGATAATACTTGCAGTAGACCGGGTGGGAAAGATAATATTTCTAAATAGAAAAGCTCATCTGGTCGAGCTTGTGACTAGGGAAAACTTACTGGAAATAAAAATTTTACTTTTATCCTTCACTGTCTTCTTAATTTTGTTGGATGACGCTTTAAACTATCATTGGCTTTGTGTGAGAGATTGCCTTCTTGAATAGCATGTCGCGAACTAGTGCGTTTGGTACAAATCGATCGGTCGCTAGACTTGGAAGAACTCGATCGAACGAGGTTGATCTTCTAGGTATCGTCTGGTTCCAAGGATCTTGCCTTGGCGACCTGATTGATCGGTGTCGAGTGCCGAGCGCTGTCGAGGTCTGAACTATATCGAAAGCAGAGCGATGCCAAGATTTTGTGACTTGATATCGCCTGGTTGCAAGAATCTTGTCTTGGCAACCTAGTCGATCGGTGTCGAGGCCCGAGCGTTGCCCAGGGCCGAACTATGTTGAAAGTCGAGCGATGCCAAGATTTTGTGACTTGACATTGCCTGGTTGCAAGAATCTTGTCTTGGCAACCTAGTCGAACGGTGTCGAGGCCCGAACTATGTCAAAAGCCGAGCGATGTCAAGATTTTGTGATTTGACATCACCTGGTTGCAAGAATCTTGTCTTGGCAACCTATTCAAACGGTGTCGAGGTCCGAGCGTTGCTCGAGGGCTGAACTATATCGAAAGTCGAGCTATGTGTTGAGACAATCAGTTCGCCTTTCGTTCTGGCGCATTTTGGTGAGACTCTTTTTGTCGAAAAATTTGAAAATTCTTTATTAATGATGACAAGGGCGTGGATCATTAAAAAACTTGACTGGCAGTGCCAGGAAAAAGATACCCACTACAACTCCGTAAGCAGTAACAAAATTCTAGGGAAAGAAATGAACAAATAAGACAAAGCTTATCTATTGATAGAATGTCTTTAAATTTTGAGTGCTCCATGGCCTCAGTAGAATCTTGCCATCAACACCGTGCAGGATTAAAGAGTCATGTCTAGCTTGCTTGATCACCTGGTAGGGTCCTTCCCACGCCTGTCCGAGCTTTCCTGGATGTTTCCCAGCCATCTCGACCTTTCTTAGAACATAGGCACCGATCTTTATGTCGCTCGGCCTTACCCTTTTGTTGTAGAACTTTATTGCTTTTTGCCTGATGGCTTCTGAGCGAGCGGCTGCCCTATCCCTGTCTTCACTGAGAAGCACAAGTTTCGCTCTGCGAGCTTCATCATTCCGCTCCTCTTCGTAAACCGATACTCTTTGGTTCAGCAACACCACCTCTACTGGGACTAGGGCTTCGGCCCCAAAGGTCATCCTGAACGGTGTTTCTCCTGTGGCTCCATTTGGAGTAGTTCTATAAGCCCATAATACTTCATCTATCTCATCCACCCAAGTCTTACGTCCATCTAACCGCTTCTTGAGGGCACTCATTATCTTTTTATTAGTGTTTTCCGCGAGCCCGTTGCTTTGACGATGGGCTACTGATGTCAATTGGAGCCTTATCTTTAGTCGCTCGCAGAAATCTTTGAACTTGTCGTTGTCAAACTGTCAACCGTTGTCTGTCACCAGGATTATGGGCATCCCAAAACGACTCAGTATGTTCTTATGGATGAAGTTTTCCATTTTATGCTCAGTGATAGTGGCGATCGCTTCCGCCTCTACCCACTTGGTGAAGTATTCAACTGTCACTATTAAAAACTTCTTCTGCCCAGGACCAAAGGGGAAAGGTCCTAATATGTCCATTCCCCATTGAGCAAAAGGGATAGGATGGCTCATGATTTTCATCTGTTTGGTCGGCTGGTGAGACAAGTTGCTATTTTTCTGAAAAGCATCACATCGGTTAACTTTCTCTTAGCAGTCTCTCTTCATTGTCGGCCAGTAATATCCTTATCTGATTAACCTGTGGGCCAACATTCTGCCCCCTAGATGATTTCCACACATTCCTTCATGGACTTCAGCCATTGCCTGCTCGGTCTCTTCTTCGCCCAAACAGCGTAGCAGCGGCCAGTCGTAGGATTGCTTGTACAGGATGTCATTAATGACCGTATACTCAGCCGCCTTTACCCTTAGTTTCTTGACCTCCAAAGCTTCTCTGGGCTGTACTCCCTCAAGGAGGTACTGTCTGATCGGTTCCATCTAACCTGATCGCTCGGTGTCTACTTCGAGGGCTTCATTAGTTTTCTGAATGTTAGGCTGATCTAGTCGCTCGATCAAAATGTTATTTTTTGCATCTCGATCGGAGGTCATTTTGGAAAGCTCATCAGCCCAAGCGTTTTGCATCCTTTCTATCCTATTGACTGAGTATTCTTCAAAATTACTCAACTCTTGCTTTTCCAGTTCCAAATACTTAATCATGTTATTCCCTTTGGCCTCGTACTGTCTAGTAACTTGGCCAACTACTATTTGGCTATCGCTGTACACCTTCAAGTGTTTCACCTCCAGGTAGGACATTGTTTACCCTGCAGGCTAGGTTGGCTCATCTCTGCTATGAAATCTGCCAACACTTGAGCTTTGATCGTTGTCCGCGGCTTGTAGTGTATGTCAAATTCTCCCAGCTTCACTGCCCACTTAACCAGCCGCCCGGATGTTTCGAGCTTTTGAAGGAACTGCCGGAGGGGTTGGTTTGTCTATACCTCAATGGTATGACTCTGGAAGTAGGGCCGGAGCTTTCGCACCGTAATTACCAATGAAAGAGCCAGCTTCTCGATGGGCGTATACCGCGTTTCTGGCCCACTCAACACCTTACACATAGTAGATCGGAAATTGTTCATTACCCTCCGAACGAACGAGAACTACACAAATCGTCCCTTCTGTGACCGCCAAATAAATAATCAGACTTTCCCCATCCGCGGGGCTCTGCAAGACCGACGGGCTAGTCAAATACTGTTTTAGGTGCTAAAATGCTCGCTCACACTCATCCGGCCATTGGAATTGTGTAACACCTGCTTTCCGTAGAATTTTAAAAAACGGGAGGCATTTGTCCCCCATTCTAGAGACGAATCTACTCAAAGAAACTATCCGCCCAGTCAGTATTTGAACATCTTTCAAACATCGCGGCGAGGGCATCTGGATAATGGCTTCAATCTTCTCCGGATTCGCTTCGATCCCCCACTGAGTGATCATGAATCCCAAGAATTTACCGGATGTCACGCCAAAGACGCATTTTTCTGGGTTCAACTTCATCTGAAACTTATTGAGAGTTTGAAAGACGTCCTTGAGATTTTCCACATGCTCTGCAGCCGTCTTACTTTTGACGACCATGTCATCCCCATAGGCTTCAACCGATCGACCAATCTGATTTTTAAAGACTTCCATGACGAGCCGCTGGTAAGTGGCCCCTACATTCTTTAAACCGAACGGCATCACCTGGTAACAGTACGTGCCCTGGTCAGTTATGAAGGCTGTCTTCTCTTCATCTTCGGGACTCATTTGGATCTAGTGATAACCCGAAAAGGCATCCAGGAAGCTGAGTAGCTCATGACCCGATGTAGAATCTACTAGTTGATCAATCTTTG
>JAOTAZ010000009.1:5476209-5486467 GCA_025629785.1 Erythroxylum oxycarpum | reverse complement strand
GCAAACCAACAATATTTTACCTTTTTTTTACCACTATAAAAAATTGCATTTTGATTTTTTTTTAAGATAATTGATATTAATAAGTAAAGGAGTATAAAGAGTGCAAGAAGAGAACCAAGAAAAGAATAGTGAAGATGTTTTCAACTTGTCACAAAAACAAAAAACAAAATCAACGTGATATTCATTATTCACATTTTTAAATCATTATCAAAGAGGCTTGAAATTTGGAACAATATTTGTGTCTTTAGCTTTCAAGCAATTTTACGTAATCAGTATATAATCACATACAATTAATTATATATTGTTCTCGAGAAATTTGGAATAATATTTGTAATCAATAAATAGAATTAACCAATTGTACGTAATCAGTATATAATCACATATACTTACAATATTAAAAAAAAAACTGCTCTTTTTAATTAATTACGAAACCATAAAAGGTTTCAAGAAGTTTTAAAACTAAATTCGAGGACCATCGGGTTTTTGCAAAAGAAAAAGGATACTTCAGTTCACAACAATTTGGTATAATCAACCCCATTTTCTTTTTCTAAAGAAAAGGATGTTTGCGAGGAATGCTGTGCATATTCAAACTGTTATTCACAAGTCACATTCTATAAAAGTAGAATATCTTGCAACTTGGAGCTTAATTTAAACTTACAATTCATCAAACCCTGATAGAAAAATCAAATATTTCTCGAGTACTATAAGCAAACATTATTTTGTTACATAAAAAGATATATTTACGTACTTTAGCTTTTTCTCATGGTAGCCTGAGTTTATATAACTAAAAGAAACTTCTTTTCTATGCGTTTCATATACATGACACATATGTTACTTTAGATTATTGATATGAAAAAAAAAGTCAACTTATTAAGTGCACAAGGTTTCCCGCTTTGCAGGATCTGAGAAGGATCATCGATGTATGTAACTTTACCCTTGTATTTTTACAAAGAAGTTATTTTCGCGATTTAAATCTGTGACCTTCTGGTTACATAGGAGTAACTTTTACTAGTATAGAGATAAGACTTTTTCTAATTGGTTTCATATGATAAAATGAAGAAATATTTATCTGCATAGAGATTATTATAATAAAAATTTTATTGTGTAATATTTTGCAAATAAATCAAAATTATGTTTAAACTTCACACATTTTGCACTTGTTATTTTCCTTTAATGTTGTGATTATTAAAACCTTTAAGATTTGTAGCATTAGACGAACATATTCAAAGATTTTGTCTTATGCCTGAAAGCATAAGACAAACTTTTCCTTTGCTACATTACAAGAGTTAAGATATTTAGTGACAATTGTTTTGTGACTAACTATTATTTTTTTACTAATACAAGGTTTTTTGCGATAAGATAATGGATTGACACCATTGTTTGAATTAACTGTGATGATTTATTTTTTTGTCACTAATACAATAATAATTGTGACAATTTAGTATCATTCACAATTAAGTTGTCACTATTAATGTGTTAATAGTTACAACTTTTCTTTTATCACTACATTTTGTTATTAAAAGCTTATGTAATTTGGCGCCAAAATGATTTTGACAGAAATAAATTGTAATTGTGATAAAACATATATTAGTAGCTAATATTTTCTATTTGTTGTGACAAAACATAGTTTGGTCACTAATATTTTGTTCTTTTTGTTACAAAACTGTTAATTGTCACACAATATTTTACTTGTTGTGACAAAAAATTTTGTCAATAAATATTCAATTAATTAGTGTCTACTTTATATTGTCTCAATAATCAAACTATAATTACGGTGACAACTATTTGTAATCTAGTGATAATTTTTTTGACAAAATATTTTTGTCATCATAAATACGATATTTTTTAGTGTCAAGACAATTGATTGACACTATTGTTTGGACTATCTGTGATAATTTATATGTTTTGTCACTAATGCAAAGGTAATTGTGGCAATTTAGTATCTTTCACAGTTAAATTGTCACTATTAATATATGAATAATGTTAAACTTTATTTTATCACTAAGTTTTGTCACTGAAAGCTTATGAAATTTGGTGCAAAAATAATTTTCACGGGAATTAATTGTAATTGTGACAAAACATATGTTGGTAACTAATATTTTATTTTTATTGTAACAAAACATTATTTGGTCACTGATATTTTTTTCTTGATATGACGAAATGGTTTATCTTCACACAATATGTTACTTGTTGTGATGAAAACTTTTGTCAATAAATATTCAAGTAATTAATGTCTACTTAATATTGTCACAATCACCAAACTATAATTATGGTCACTACCATTTATAATTTAGTGACAATTTTTTTGTGCCTAAGTATTATTTCATCACAGATACAAGATTTATTGTGACAAAACAATTGATTGATACTATTGTTTGGATTAACTGTGATGATTTATTTTTGTGTCACTAATGCGAAGAGAATTGTAACAATTTAGTACCTTAACAATTAAATTGTCACTATTAATATATCAATATTGTCGAATTTTCTTTTATCACTAAGCTTTGTTATTAAAAGTCTATGTACTTATTATGACGAAAAATTTTGTCAATAAAAATTCAATTAGTTAATTTCTGCTTTGCTTTTTCATGCAAGAAAATAATAAAAAAAAGAAAAGGGCAGAGGTTGGTAGATTGCGAAATCACATGTTTTAATTTTAGAGTAATTAGGTTGTAAGGTTATGATTGTTTGAGTTGGGTAAAAGTGATTTTGTAATTTGTGAGAGTTTTTTTTAGTTCTTTTATTTTTGGGGGACTAAATTGAGTAGACGTAAATGTTAAGGATGATTTTAAATAGAAAGGAGAAAGAATATTAAATCATATGAATGTGTGTATCTATTATAAGATATTGCATTTTCATAAGTTTAATAACAAATGACTAGTTGAATAAACAAAGAGAATGATTATTATGATAGAATAGTATTTCTCTCATATGACACTGTATTTTTTTGGAAAAATTAAAATTTTTATTAATCTGATAAATTTACATAGTGGAGACTTACAAACGTGCATAGCCTACTTAAACAAAAAACATCAGGGGAAACCTTAATGCTACAACGTTCTATTGCATAGTCCACTTAATAAGGTAACAGTAAATAGCATAATTCAAAAACTAAAATTTTAAGTAAATTATAAGTTTCCTCAAGGTCGGTAAGTGTAGACTTCTAGAGTGATTAATGACAACACGAGCCGGTCTTTACAAGGGGTAAGGTAATAGCAGATCTGGTCAACCATTAGGTATGTCCTTATTGTCTTGTACTGTATTTCTATTTACTTAATTTTTTCTGTGTGCCAATTTTTTAATTATTTTTTCTATTATTCTACATCATATTTACCTGTCACATCTACACGTGGGTTACCAGGAAATAATTTATCTACTAAGTAGGGGTAAGGTTACGTATTATCAGATCTTTCCAGACGCCGCTTCACTGCGAAATTTCGGACTGAATGTGATGATAATGATGATGATGAATATAAAAACCTTGTAATTATTAGTAAGTTTCAGATATGATAATCGAGACACAAAGCTCTTCTTTCCATAGGTGCACAATTCTCATCCTTTTTTTAGGAACCTTACATTCTCACAACTCTTTTCCCCTTTAAAATAATAATAGGAACAGTATCTACACTATTTTTCGGTTAACCTCTAATCTCACATTCTTTTCCCGTTAAGTCCTAATTTCACAGCATTTTTTTTGGTCACTCCTTTGTACCAAATCAAGATAATCACGCCTTGTACCAAAGCACCTGAGATCGAGAAGGAAGCACGTTATAGCCAAGAATGTATCCCAAGGAAACGAGTTAGGTACGCTGGCTGTATGTCGAATATCATGCATAATAATATTATTATTATGAATCTAATCCCAATCTCGTTAACTTAACAAAACTCTCCGATCTGCAATACCACTCATTTTTTGTGTGGCTAAGCTCCTCTAAAATCTAAACCGTGAACACCTTTGCAGCAAATGATGGTTACCTTTCCTCTTTACCTAACTGAACAACAGTGACGCGACAGGTGAAGACGTCACAACATAAGTGGCCGGTGATTGTACATCAAATTTTCTGATTCGGTTACGGATAAGGTGTTCCAATCTTTTCTATTAAATTTTATTTATATATTGTCACCCGCCTCAGTACAAATAGCAATCCAGTCCTCCACAAATCTTTAGCACCAAAACACTAATCCCGACATCATGGAAATGTCTGCCTATATCCAAACTCTTCTAGGGACTCTAGGTTTGCTTCTTATTATCTATGCTAGGTTCCGAATCGTACCCAAGAATGTCAGCAGAAGTAAGAAAATCAGAGCCCCAGAGCCAGCGGGAACTTGGCCTTTGCTCGGCCACCTGCATCTTCTAGGTAGGCCAGAACCGGCATGCAAAATCCTCGGAGCCTTCGCTGATAAATGTGGCCCCATTTACACACTCAGATTGGGAGCTCGCCAAGTGCTGGTCGTGAGTTGCTGGGAGATGGTTAAGGAATGCTTTACCACCAACGACAGAGTTCTGGCCTCTAGGGCAAACATAGCTGCAGGGAAACACATGGGCTATAATAATGCTCTCTTTGCTTTAGCCCCCTACGGACAATATTGGCGCGATGTTCGGAAACTCGCAACTGTTCATATTTTATCAAATCATCGACTAGAGTTGCTCAAACATGTCCGAACATCGGAAGTGGACATGTTCATTAAAGAATTGCATAGTCTTTGTTCTGAGTCTGTGGAATGGTCTACGAGAGTGACAATAAGTAAATTGTTAGAGGCCCTGACATTCAACATAAGCCTGAGATTGGTAGTTGGCAAGCGATTTGATAGCGATATACACAATGAAGAAAACAGCGAACCATGGAGGTACCGAAACGCACTAGAAGACGCTTTGTATCTAACTGGGGTTTTTGTGGTTTCCGATGCACTTCCATGGCTTGAGTGGATGGACATTAGAGGGCATATCAGCGCTATGAAGAGGACTGCAAAGGAACTTGATGCGGTGATTGAAACTTGGTTGGAGGAGCACATGATCAGGAGGCGGACAGATGGTGACAGGAGCCGAGAAAGTGACTTGATGGACGTGATGTTGTCGAACCTCGGTGAGGATGCCACTGTTTCAGGTCATTCCCGCGATGATGTGATAAAGTCAACAGCTTTGGTACGCTTTCTCAAGAATTCTTTCTTTAAATTACCTGATTAATTATTGACCATTTTTATTAAATAAAAAAATTATTAATAAGACGGTCTGTTTCTACGAACCGGTATATGAAGATTCGTTTGCACATTGCAGCTTCTTACACTCACGGGCTCAGGAAGCACATCAATGACGATAACATGGGTACTCTCTCTTCTACTAAATAACCCAAAGGTGTTGAAGACAGCGCAAGAAGAGCTTGACATCCACGTAGGAAAAGGAAGATGGGTGGAAGAATCTGACATTCAGAAGCTCAACTACCTGCAAGCAATTGTGAAGGAGACCCTACGCTTATATCCACCAGGACCGCTAACAGGAATTCGTGAGGCCACCGAAGACTGTTATATTGGTAGCTATTATGTCCAAAAGGGCACTCGTTTGCTGGTTAACTTATGGAAGCTACACCGAGACCCTCGCATCTGGGAAAATCCCGGCGAGTTTAAACCGGAGAGGTTCTTGACAACTCATGCTGATGTTGATTTTAAGGGTCAAAATTTCGAGTACATCCCATTTGGCTCCGGGCGAAGAGCGTGCCCTGCTATAAATTTAGGCGCGCAAGTGGTTCACCTGACACTTGCTAGGCTGCTTCAGGCTTTTAATTTCAAAACTGTTAATGGCCTACCAGTTGACATGAAGGAAGGTGTGGGTCTCGGCTTACCAAAGTTAAACCCGCTCGATGTTCTCATTCAACCGCGCCTTGCTTTGAAGCTCTATCAATGCCTTTGAGGAAATCTCCCTTGTTTCGCATTGTTACAAGTGTTATCACGTGGTTGAGTTAATTGTGGAATTTCTATATCTACTTTGTCTAGAAGAAAAGTACAACGAAGGTGATATTAGTGGAAGATGTCATATACCAAGAAGTGTGGGTATATTAGTTAATATTACTATTATAAATAAATAAAGATTAATTTAGCGAAATAAAATTTTTATTTAATAATAATAACATCTAATATTATTATTTCGGATATTGCTGGGTAATATATGTTACACATATATTATTATGCCATACATGTGGAAATTTGTTAATCCCTGTTTTGAGATCTTGTATCCCGATGGGCAATAACAGGTTCTGCATAAATCAATTCCTAGTCTAGATATAATGATCTAGACATTGTGTGATATGAACCTTACTAAGAATAGTAAGACCTCATAATTGAAATTGATAATTTTGTTCTAAAGTAGTCGAAGAGATCAGATTTACGAAAGAAACTTAAACCTATTATTTGTATAATCAAATAAGAATTCAAGTGATAAGAAAGGTTGTAGACATCACTATAAAGAATAAAGAAGAGAAGATGAGTCATAAGTCTGAGTTATAAACACCATTAAAAATTTGATACGTTCAAAGAGTTCAATAAAGAATCAAGAAGGAGAATGTTCTCCAAAATATTATTGTTGATAATTTTTTCTAATTACAAAATGTGCCTTTACAAAGATTAAAGCTATCAATGGGCTTGGCTTGGCTCAGGTTATGTTGTCCCGGCAGGTCAAGATGGGTCGACTTGTGGCCCGACCTATGGCTCGACGGACAAGAACGGAGCCAGACTCAACTCTAAGGGGGAGGGGGGTGGGGGCCAACATCAGTTTTTTTTAAGGAGGGTCACTTATATTTGCAATTTTAAAAATTTTAATTATATAAGTAATTTAAAAAAAATATTTGAAAGAGGGGGCCATGGCCCCCCTCCCTTATAACATGGCTCTGTCCCTGTCGACCGGTCACAGGAGGGCCAGGCCAACCCGATTCGTCATTTTTTCATAAAGAAAACTTCTAAAATGATGTCGTTTTGGAAACCTTAGCCTGTTGCCCTACGGGCAAATCATGGTCGGCCCAGCCCGTGGCTCGATCAACCCGGGCCGAAATCAAGTCCTGCCCTTTTTAACATTTTTAACAAAGATGAAGACATAAAACGTAAAAGCAATTTTAAATCAAATTATGGTTTGAATTTAAAAATACTCAACTTGCTTGAAACAAAAGAATTTTTTAAATAAATTTAATTTCCTAATTTGTAGCTATGAAATAGGAAAATAAGACTAATAGACGTAGAAAAGAATAAGAAAAATAAGTACAACTTGGTGATACGTGTCGTTAGGTGTAGACAAATTAAATCTTTATTTTAATTTTGAATTTATTAATCAATTTATTGTATAACAAATAAAAGTCAATCATGTGAGAAAAGTTAATTTACTAATTTGGTTTATTTGTCGTAAGCTCCTTATAATATTTCAACTAAAAAGATTCGAGTATGTCAATATTAACTCTTGAACAAGCGAAAGTCATCATAAATACAATATACGCATATAAATGACCTATTCAATTTCAAATTTAGGTTTATATATCAACCATTTAAAATGTGGATATCTTAATAATTTTGCTTATATAAAAGAAATTTTATCCTAAAGGAAGAAACATGATCAATACACTAACACATAATATCTTCTTTAACTAAAATTATTAATATACAACATTAAAATTGATCTCCTTGATCCTCCATTATCTTTTCAATTTCATCTTAACGCCTTGCTTTTCTCAATTCCTTAACAAGTTTTTTACGTCACTTCCAACGATTGCACCTAGTATTAAGTGTGATTTGAATTGTTTTTATTTGAGCATTCTTTTTATATTTATTTGATCCTTTTTTCTTGTGTGTAATAGGTGATCCACACGAGAAGTTATGAAAGTGTGAGTAGATTAAGTGAACTTGACATCACCAAACTTGAAAGGGAATTGAGAAAAGCAAGTGTCAAGAAGAATTCAAAAAGATAATGGAGGACCAAGGAGATAAAGGCAGTGACCAAAGAACATTAATGGATTTTATGCTACTTAGGTTTAATACAAACCAATAAGGGATCACTAGGCTGCCTATTAAAGCAAACAATTTTGAAATTAAGCTTGCTTTATTGAATTTTTGCAAACTATTGTTCAATTTTATGGTTTACTAAATGAGGATTAAAATGCTCACCTTGCTAATTTCTTGGAAATTTGCAGTACATTTAGGTATAATGGGTTATCTAAGGAGGCAGAAAGGATGAGGCTCTTTCCCTTCATATTGAAAGATCGGGCAAAAGCATGGCTAAATTCTCTTAATCCGAAGCATGTAACTACATGGGAAGAGTTAGTGCAAGGTTTCCTAGCTAAATACTTTCCATTAACAAAGATAATTTGGACTATCAAGGAGATCACAACCTTTCAACAGTATGACGGAGAATCCCTCTACGAGGTATGAGAGAGATTTAAGGAGCTACAGAGAAGTTTTCTTTATGACAACTTGCCAAGAGAGCTGTTATTGTAGACATTTTATAATGAAGTTAATGCAGTGACCAAGAGTACAATTGATGCAGCAGTTGGGGGCTTGTTGATGAGAAAAACCATCGAGGCTACATATGATCTAATTGAGGATATGGCCATTAACAACTGTCTGCAGTCAAGTGAAAGAAATAGACCGTACAATGTGAAGGAACAAAAGGTAATCATGGCAACTAAATCAGCTTCAACCATACAGGCATAGGTAGTGGCATTAACCAGAAAGCTGAACAACATCAATTCCTCATCCAGTTTGGTAAATGCAATGCAATAGGTTTATGAAATATGTGGACAATATGACAATATATCAACAGAATGTTATTTGATGAACAATGATGGAGGGGAACCATCAAATTATTTGGGTGTTCCATAACTTTTAGATAATAATCCCTTCTCAAATACTTATAACTCATTGTGAAAAAACCACCAGAATTTTTCCTGGATCAATAATGCAGGTAAAAATTTGAAACTACAAAAACCATCAGGATTCCAAGACAAGTAAGCAAATTGGGAGTCAAAGTATGAAAGCGTCGAGTCAAAGATGGAATCCCATTTTTTTAGAATAATGGATACGATAGGCTTTAAGGTTAACAGTATCGATGAAGAATAGAAGAAGACATAAGCAAGGATTGACTTGATGCTCAATAATCATGTGTCTTCCATTCACAACCTAAAGGTGCAGGTAGGCCAGCTTGTAACAACATTGACAATCAAAATTTTAGGTAACCTTCAAAATACTGGTGAGTCTAACCCAAAGGAGCAAGTGAAAGAAATGCATTTAAGAAGTGGGAAGGAGTTGGCACAATTTGTTGGATCCCGTTACCGAAACCCAACTCTCTTGCTTAAAATCGTGAAACTTGAGCGTGCGTGCCTATAACCATGAAGGGTTATAAATTTTTTTTTCAACTTTGAATCTATATGGACATCATCAATTCATCTTCATGCTCATAACGATCCAAAAATTTAGTTACAATAGTTCCATGGTATGCCCAAACAAATCAGTCACTATGCTCAAGCTCATTTCTCCTATTTGCGAACCGAATTTGGAAATCTTAAAATCATCATTTCAATTTGACTTCTTTATAGAAATCATAGATCTATGTCTCTAGTTTTCATTAAAGAAAGAATCACTTTAATTGGAGCTTTATAGCTCAAGATATGCTTAAAAACTCAAGTCTGCTCAAAACCCTAATCATGCTCTCTTAACCGACCCCATACTTGCCCTAATACAAACTTCATCTAATCAACTCCAAATACTACAAATTTTTATGGAGAGAAAGATACATATCTTAGGAATCTATTGGCCTAAGAATCAACTCAATTGGAGGTTGGATGAGGTAGTTATGCCCAAAAGAATAAACCATGTTTCCCTAAATCAATTTGAACATATTTTGGCACGATTGCCATAACTTTTTCTACAACTGTCCAAATGCTTTCGTAATTGTGCCATTGGAAAAATGGCATCGAGATCTACAGCTCGTATTAGAAGCCTCAAAGCGAGATTCAGTCTCTAAACTGACCAAAAATGTAAAATACTAAAGCTGACCCGAGCATGTATGTTAAACGGACATGCATATCCGTTTAACGAACATGGACTGGCCAAACTGCCCATTTTCACCCAAAAAGGTTTGTTAAACGGACATTCATGTCTGTTTAACAGACATGGACTGGGCAAACACTCCAAATCCACCCAAGAAGGTTTGTTAAACAGACATCCATGTCCGTTTAACAGACACACACTGCCCAAAGTGTCCAAAACCTTCTTTCAAGCCTCTCCA
>JAOTAZ010000009.1:5452556-5465160 GCA_025629785.1 Erythroxylum oxycarpum | reverse complement strand
AAGGCGTCTGGGTCTGGCAGGACTTCCCCATTCAACCAAAACACGTGCTGAGCCCTGCTTCTAGTCATGGTGCGTTTTGAATGTGGACTATTCTACCCCAGAAATTTCCTTCTAAGGCATGGTGGAGCCCAAAGAACAACCTTACCGATGCGTTAATCTTGGTCAATTATTTTACTAATAAAAAAAAGTTAGGTTCTTTGTTTTTCTAACGCAACATTCCTCTGCCTCGTTTTAATTTATAAGTCAATCATATAATAGCTAATTAGGTAATATTTGATTGTTAATGTTAATGTAATTATATTTTTATTACTAATAATAATTACGTATTATATAAAACTTAATGATAAATTATTTTTAATTAATTAAATTTATTTTAATAGTCAATGTAATATTTATTAATAAATATCCATAAAAATTATTTTACTTTAGTAAAAAATAATTTAAAAGTTAAATGTCATTTACAATTCAAATATTTTTAATTATTAAATCAAAATTGTATTTGAAATTTATATATTTTGAATTTGATTGTATTTAACCTTGTGTGGAAGAACCACTCAAATTTTGCATATTAACTTATCGTTGAGGCTTTGGAGAATATGCCCAAATATGCGAAATGCTTTAAGAAAATATTAACCAACAAGCTTACTTGGGAGGACAGCTAAACAATGTCATTAGTGGAGAGTTGCAACTTTGTAATTACTGATCACATACCCTCAAAGTTAAAGATTCAAGGAGTTTCACTATTCTTTGTGTAGTTAGTAATCTTGATTTTTTTCATATGTTTATATGACTTGGGGGCTAGTATTAACTTAATTTCTTTGTCAATTTTCAGGAAATTGGGACTGGGTGAAGTCAACATCTACACTTATCCATTTGGTGTACTAATTGATCAAGAAGCTATTTGGAGTGGTGGAGGGAGTATCAGCCAAGTTGGCCAAGTTTATTATCCCATAGATTTTGTTGTTTTAGATTTTAAGGAAGATTGAATCTATTCGTTGATCCTTGAGAAGCCAAGTAATGAACACTAAAAGAACATTGATTGATGTGCCTAATAGAAAATTAGTTCTTAGGATTGGTGATGAGCAAGTGGACTTCAGTATAAGCAAACATTAAAAAATTCAACAAAGGGGAGTGCCTGCATGAAAATTGATACGATTGGTGAATGTGTAAAGTAGCAAAAGGAGGAAGTTGATAATGACATGGATAAGAAAAATTATGAAGTGATTGATGAGGAAGAGAAGTTGGGTGAGCCATTAAAACAAGAATTATTAATGTGAACTGAAACATCCACTCCACCTTCTATTGAGAGACCACCTACTTTGGAGTTGAAGCCCTTATCAAAACACCTTATATGTACATTGATAGGTGAAGGAAAAACACTACCTATTATCATATCAAACTAGTTATATTCTAAAAAAGAGAAGAAGGTGGTAGAGATAATTAGGAAGAGAATGAAGGCTACAGGATGACGAATTTCGGACATGAGAGGAGTAGGTCCTAGTGTAGTGATGCATATGATTAACTTTGAAGAAGAATGTAAGAAAGTGAGGGAGAGAAAAAAGAGATTGAATCCTGACGTGAAAAAAGTGGTGAAGAAAGAAGTAGTAAAGCTTTTAGATGCAGGATTTATTTACCCCATCTTAGATAGTGAATGGGTGAGTCCAATACATTGTATATTAGAAAAAGGAGGTATGATGGTGATAGAGATTGACAAAGGAGAGTTAATTTCTACTAGAACAGACACATGATTAAGGTTATGCATTGATTTCAGGAAGCTCAATACTGTGACTAAGAAAGATCATTTTCCCTACCTTTTGTAAATCATTGATGGAGAGAGTGGTCAAACATACTTTCTATTGCTTCATTGATGGGTACTCTAGCCATAATCAAATTTTCATATATCTAGAAGACTAAGAGAGGACCATATTCACTTATCCCTATGAGACCTTTGTTGACAGAATAATGCCCTTTTAACTTTGTAGTGTATCATCTACTTTTTAAAGGTGTATGAGAACGATATTTGCAGATATGGTTGAAGATATTATTAAAGTGTTTATGTAAGAGTTTTTGGCTTTTAGAGACTCTTTCGAGCATTGCTTGAAAAATATGGATAGAGTTCTCCCAATGTGTAAGGAATCATATTTAGAACTTAATTAGGAAAAATGCCACATCATGGTGTATGGAGTTGTGGTCTTGGGGCATAAGATATCATATAAAGGGTATAGAAGTGGATAGAGCCAAAATGGAAGTCAATGAAAAGATTTCACCACTAAGCAATGGCAAGGGCGTGAGAGCATTTTTGGGACATGTAGCATTTTCTTATTGCTTTATTAAGTGCTTTTCTCTTATTGATAATCGCTTATAAAATCATTGATTAAAGATGGGAATTTTCACTTTGATGCTAATTGCTTTCTTGCTTTTGACAGGTTAAAGCAAGTGTTGACTTTAGTAACCTATATTGACGTCGTTGGATTGGTCCCTACTGTTCGAGATTATGTGTGAACCGAGCGATGTGTATTGGGACAACAAAAAGATAAGAGGTTAAATGGAATCTAATATGCAAGCAAGACCTTATTGGGAGCATAATTAAATTACACTGCAACAAAAAAAGATCTATTAGCAGTGATATTTGATTGTGACAAGTTCCATTCTTACCTTTTGGACTTACAAGTTATTGTTTATACAAACCATACAACATTATGATATCCTTTTGTTAAGAAGGACACAAAGTCAAAACTTATCCTGTGGGTGCTACTTCTTCAAGAATTTGAAATTGAGATTGGAGACAAGATAGGAGTGAAGAATGTGATGTCTAACCACTTATCACGTTTAGAATGAGTGGAGCTGAAACCAAATAAAGAAATTAATGAACAATACCCCGATGAGACCTTATTGTTGGTAAATCGCCTTTTTTTCCATGGTTTGCTAACATAGCAAACTATATTGCAGGTGGTACCCTTCCCATATATTTATCTTATCAACAACAAAAGAGGTTTTTTATTTGAATGCACCCATTATCTTTAGAAAGAACCCATTTTATATGAGATTTATGCTAATGGATTGATTCGTAGGGATGTTCCAAAAGATAAGAAGCTTGAGATACCAACTCAATGTCATAATTCATCTTATACAGGTCATTATAAAGCAAACAAGCAATAGCTCATGTGTTAGAGTGTGGATTCTTTTGGCTTAAATTATTTAAGGATACTAAAAAATATATGATAAATTGTAATAGATGCCAATGAGTTAGAAATATTTCAAAAAGAGATGAGATGTCCCTTTCCAACATCATAGAAGTGGAAGTTTTTGATATATGGGCATGGACTTTATAGGACCTTTCTCATCTTCTCTTGGGAACACATATATCCTAATTGGTGTGGATTATGTTTCTAGATGGGCTGAAGCAATAAAACTCCAATCAATGATGGTAAAGTGGTTTATCAAAGGAATATTCAATAGGTTTGGAGTTCTAAGAGTGATTATAAGTGATGGAGGAAGACACTTTTACAACAAGCCCTTTAAGGCTATTCTAAAGATATATGGAGTTTATAATAAAGTGGCCATACCCTATCATCCACAAATGTGGACAAGTGGAGGTTGTCAATAGGGGGTTGAAGATAGACAATGCATTATGTGTATATCGAACTATATTTAAGACACCGATAGGTACAACTCCATTTTGACTTATCTATGGAAAAGCTTGTCATTTGCCATTGGGGTTGAAATAGAGGCCTTACTAGGCCAAAAAGACATTAAAATTTTATTGGAATGTAGTAGGTGAGAAGAGACTCATACAACTTAATGAATTGAAAGAGTTGAGATTTAGTGCTACTGAGAATGCCAAGCTCTACCAGGAAATAGTAAAGAGATGGCATGATGCCCATATCGAAAAGAAGGAATTTAAGAGTGGGTACTTGGTGGTGTTGTTTAACTCAAGACTTTGTTTATTTCTAGGTAATCTTAAGTCCCATTGGAATGGCTTTTTCAAAGTTATCCAAGTATTCATACATGGAGCTTTAGAATTGGAGAATAAAAAAGGGAAAATATTTAAAGTGAATGGGCATAGGTGCAAAACCCATTTTGGAGGAGTCTTTTCATAAGAAAAGGAAGTGATCTCTTTCCTTTCTCTTGATTTAGCATGTGTGAGTGAGGAATGGTCAAGGTAATGACCTTAAACTAGCATTTGTTGTTTGTTAGGTTTTTGTAATTTCTTACATATGATTTCATTGTTTTCTTATTTTTAAAGTGATTTTGATTAATGAATATCATGTTTAGAAGTGTGTTACATTTTAGGGAACATATTCTGGAAGATGCATAAAGGAACTAGTGTAAAGCTATTCAAAATTGGAGGAAGCACTACTATGCACAATTGTGCATGGTGAGATTCCCATATTCTCATAACTTCTTTGACTCATTATTATAGTGTTAACGTTGATGGACTAACGCCTGTTTTTCTTGAGTGGTTGAATAAAACAAATTTGAGGAGAGTTGAGATCTTGGAGTGCCATGGTTTGGAACTATGAGATATCAACTCTAAATCGAAAGTTAAAAATAAGATAGGCCATGCGGGTTCTAGTTCAGCAACACTGACAGGTCTCATCTAGTGAAGAATCTAAAGAGGAGGAAGAAGGATGGGAGGCAGTGCTTGAAAAATTAGAGGAGAATAGCAAGCGCCTTAAGGGCTGTATGGACACTACAGAGGTAAAACTAAAGGAGGTAGTACACCATCAGTGCTATCGAACTAAGAAGTTGTTAAAGTTTTTTTTTCTATATAAGGAGTCTATGTTTTATCTCCTAAACCATCACCACCCCAACCTCTATAAGTATTCTTACCCTTGTTTTTATTTCTCTTAAATTTTTTGTTTCATTTTCACATTGAGGACAATGTATTGTTTAAGTATAGGGATGTATATGCACTTGCATAACATTTGGGTAGCATCCCACTTCCATAGAGCATATACCCAACATTCTAGAGAACATTCGAGCGCATACCCCACGAAAGCGGCATATTAGAGCAGTCACATTCACTTATTAAGGGATTATACATAATACAAGTATTTAAGAAGATCAAAACTTCCCATTTTATTCATAAACATAAACATACATTGTAGAATTACAATACATAATCCACATATATACATTACCAACAACATTTAAAAGTTTGCTACTCTTTACAAGATGTTCTACATGAAGTGGGATATTAAACCAAAATATCCTATCTAGACTCTTTAGTATCAGCTTACCAACCTTGGATCCATTCTTGCTCCAAAACATAAGTACTAGATTTCTACTTGATCTGCATAGGAGTTAGAACTCCTTTGAACCTAAAAAATAACATTACAATTTTGATGAATTTGTGAACTCAGTGAGTGAACCATCATCGATGTGCTCACTCATATCAGCTCTCAATAACATATATATAGTCTAGTTTACCAAATATGTCATATAAATGAATAATTCACATCACATCATATACTTCATTGATTTTAACCATTCAGTATTTCATGTTAGTTCAATGGGCATGTAAATTCAATTAGTCAATATGGTATAATCATTCACTCATTTAATAAATAAGGATGCATATGCAAATGCACATGTGACTCACTTCATTTTTACTTTATTGTGATCGATTGCTTATTTAACTGTCTCGTATCTGTTATGGATACCAGACTCATTTTATATATTGTCCCGTATCCATTATAGATACTAAACTTATTGAAAACTGAGCTTACGACTCGTTGTCCATATTTATAAGCTTTAAGCTCTTTTTCACTTGGGTCACTCTAGTCATAACTCCTTTATCTGTTCATACATTTCAATATAATGAGATGCAACAATTCACTTATGATGCATTTAGTATTTCACATTTGATATACTCAAGTTATATATCACATTCTTTGGAACTAAGTCCGGCATTCAACAATCATTTGAGAACATATATTTTCATATTCACATACATTTACAAAACACTTCTAATACATTCTTGAAAATCGATCTCCTCGTACAATTGATGGTTCAAAATTATCATAATTACTTGAGTAGCAATTCAATAACTAAATTTTAAACAAAGTAACTAGATTATGCTGAGAGAACATCTAGGTTGACTCACAGGATGCTTTAGAATAGTTGTTTCCTTAACGACCCGGCAATGTCTGGATGCGGTCGGTCAATTTGTGTTTCTATATCATGCAATAGACACATATATATATACATTACTAACTTGTTTAATCAATTGGATACTCAATCATGCATATGTAGATGTGTCATGTTTAATGTATTCGCAATTGACTATCCCAAGTATGTAATCTTGTTCACAAATCTTGCTCATTCATTCGTCATATCTTGTACATAACTCATTGGAGATTAGATCAATGCCTTAAGAAATCTCGATTACTCTAAATTCCTTCAATCATACGTTTATCCATCCCTTCCTAACATTCCATACTCATATAACTTCCCAATTCTCAGTCAGTCATACCTAATTCATGACTTATATCCTTTGCACGACATTTGCATTCATAAGAACACCTTCATTTCTTTAACAACTCATGCTTCCCAAATTCATGTACATTGATATCAAACAATCTATTCCTTAATTCTAACATCAATTATCACCTTAAACTTATCAAACCATTAATCAGTCAATCAAACAACCATCTAAGTTCATTTCAAACCTTAATCAAATCCAAATACACCAAAGTAAATAACTTATCCTTAGTTGGTTCAAAAATCACACAAAACAGAGTTTTTCACTTCCCAAGCATTTCCTATGATCGTGGGTACCTTTCCATGATTTTGGAAAGACAAACATAAACTTTTCTTCTCCAGGGCATTTCCCACAATCGTGGAAAGGAGCTTATGTTGCTTTCATGATCGTGGAATGGGTGAATAGGCGGTTCACCATCCCTTGCATTCAATCTTTTTCCAAATTCTAACACCATCATACTAATCCATTGATCATACCTCACTTATACCTAAATTATACTTCATTTCCTCATCAATTTCATCACCAATTTCAACTCAAATCATTTAATTGATAACTCATAAATATTAGTCTTTCATGCATCATAATCAAAATAGAACTATCATTCACCTTCATATATATAACCCTAACTTATCAATTTCTGGAACACTCCCAATATACCCATTTTTCTACATAGCTACATCATCATTTACACTTCAAATCTCGACCTAAACCATCCATATAATCCACTATTTTCAAGCATAAAAAACAAAACAGAAACCATACATTCCTCCATCAAATTCCAGCATAACTTCAACATCAACCTTATATATCACTCTTCTCAATTTAATCAGAATGAATGTTTCTATTTTAACATACCATAAAGATAAAAAATCACTTACTTGATTGGCCCTAATTCCACCTTAATCTTTAAGTTAACTTAATCTTCCAACAAGCAAGGATATTCTAAGAACAAGATGGAAATAGAAAGGGGTTTCAATCACAAAATGAAGGCTGCAAAAATTTTGGAGTAGAAAAGTGTAGAAATTTGAGAAAACTCTAACTTTTGTAGGTTGAGTATATGAGTCGGTGATGAGAAGGGAAACGAAGATGGCATGTAACAAACACAAGAGAAAGACGATCTTTCTTATGTGTGTGTGTCGTGGGTTAGGTGTGTGGTGAGGGTTTGGACACTTGTCAAACAAAGACCTATGCTACATGTCTCCTTTTATAAGCTACTAATTGTCACTTCGTAATTAGTCCACTTGTCTCATAGTCACTAGACCATTTGTCACCCATTTAAGCCCCCATTTGTCACTCATTTAATCAAGCCATGTGTCATACTATTACTAATGCCATGTGTCACTATTTAATAGATCTAGTCAACCTAAATTTTCATATATCAATTTGTCTTTCTATTCAACATTTTTTCTATACTAGATACTCATATTACTTCCTTAATCACTCAAATGCAACATTAATTTCCAATTCACTAATTTAATCCATCAAACCAAAATTTAAGTCATAATAAACACACAATTACATCATAATCATTTAAGATCTTTCATACCCTTAAATAAATCAATTGAGTGCATAAACTATCTTTGAAATGTGTAATAAATCATAATTCACGTATGTACGTGAATTAATCCATGTAAATGAAATGCACTTCATTTATTCTCATATGATATGACTCATATGACTTCATATAGCAGTTAAATTCTTAAGTGTAGGAATGGGCTATTACAATTTGTGTGTGACTTTACAATTGCATAGTGTTAGTTTTTTATTTTGTTAGCATTGTATACATTTTTATTGCTTATCTTCCAACATGGTAATTTAAATTGTAAAGGCACATTAGCTTTTGAATTTTGTGTTTTAATTGTCTTTGGGATGAATATGTATGTTAATTAGGATATGACACCTATTCTTTCACTTTATGACATTTGTATGGATGCGCTTATAATTACATTAATTAAAATTGGTAGGCATTATTAGTAACCTTTCATAGGAGTGATTGACTAGGGAGAAATGAGGTGGGCCACGAAATTGTGAAAATAACAATAATAAAATAATAATAAAAATAAAAATAAAGATAAAAATAAAAAATAACAACAACAACAACAATAATAACAACAACAACAATAACAACAACAACAACAACAATACAATAACAAAAACAACAAAATAATAATAATAATAATCATGATGATGATGATGATAAAGTATACGTATTAAATAAAATTCCTATTCCACCGATCGTTTTTAAGGAAATTGAGTTAACTAACCAGTTGAAAGTTGATATATAGTTGAATAACCAGGGGCACTCATGGCAAAATATTTGTCTTCGCGTCAATAGAATGATACTCTAACCAAGCTAAATAAAAAACATAACTAAGTTGAGTAATTGGGGGACATTCATGACAAAGGTTTTGCCTTCTCATCAAAGGACTAGGTGATCGTTAAAGAAAATATAAAAATATAGTGCTTGTAATAAAATTAAACCTACTGATCTTTTAACATAACAAGAATTTTCATGGAAGGATACCTAATGATAGTTTACCTCTTTAATTGATCAACAATAATAAATGCATGCTTGCTATAGGTGCACGAATGGGGTGTCAATATTTGGATTGATATGTATATTCAAATCAAAGCACTTAAACATAAATGGAATAAGTTAGTGTGTCGGAACTTTTATGTGATTGATGTTTATGTCTAAGTTAATTTCATGAGATTTGATGTCATTAAACCATTATAGCAATGTCGCTTGATTGTGTGTTTATATGTTTATGTGCTTTGTTAGTTTCGGGGAAAAGCAAAGATTTAAATGTAAGGATGATGATAGGTGTAAAAATTAGTAAGTTTTCTAGGTGTTAAAGTATGATTTTTAGTTAATAAGCATGTGTTTAGGACTCACATGTATGTTCTCGCTAGTGTTTTTATGTATTTTGTTTAATTAATTATTATTTAAGGCAAGATTTTGATCTTAATTATATATTTCAAGGATTTTTTTTTATGTTTTTGTTGATGAGTAAAGACAAGAAAAAGTGAAGAAAAGATGAAGACAAAGCTAGAGAATCAAGTATGCCATGCTAGTGTGGCAAGGAGCAGAAGATCGTGCATGGTTATGCACGATTGTGTAGGGTATTTACCAGGATGCGAATTTTTTCATACTTTAGATGTTTCAAGACTATTTTTGGAAGATATACACTTGAAAAAAAAAACCTTCAACAAAATTCTAAATGACTCAAAAGTATATAAAGAAGCTTAAAACATCACTTAACTGTTGCAAATCATAAAAAGAAGATCAAAAGTGAAAACATGAAGATCAACTCTAGCTTTCTAGATTTTTTAGATCAAGTTCTCTTCTCTTCTTCTTTTTCGTTGCCTTGTATGCCAAATATGAATAGTTATGTTTTGAATATGACCATGGATTGGTAAATTTATATTAGGTTTTTATCCTTGAATTATTTTGTATAACTTTTACTTTATTGAATTTAATATATTACTTCCTTGTGATATCTTTTATGGTCATTATTAATTTGAATCGAGAGATTGAATCAAGATAATTGTTTTATGTTGGGCAACAAGAATTGGTACCTTAATATCTTTACAAATATCAGGTTAAAAAGCAATTGAAGAGAGATCTTAATTGTAAGTTAATTATCCTTAGGATTGCTTCAAATCCAATTCAGTAGTTAGAGTAATTTTGATAAATAGAGAGATTACAAGTTAATGTTATCTATTTCAATTGGGATTACTTAATTAGATCTCGAGAGAGGGTAACCAAAACCTTTGGATATCTAGGATCAAGCATAGTTGAATTCACAAGGTGAAGAGAAGATAAAATAAGGATAAACTAATCCCTAAGCTTACATCATTAAGTAACTTCAATTTCAATGTTATCTTTTATTTGTTCAATTATCAAGTTTTATTAGTTTACTTAAATTTTTAGTTAATTCAATCTTTTGTTACCATAGACAAAGTGTTTTAATCCCCGTGTAAATGATATCAGTTGTATTATAATATACGACTCGTGTACTTGTAATATAGCATAAAACTAGCAAACATTGGAGAAGATCATTAACAATGCTACAAACTAGATTTGCCAAATAATAATAATAATATGACTGTTACATTTAACTTGACTAATTTATCTTTATATGATGCAGGTAATTCAAGTACAAATCATTTCGAGGAGCGAAGGAATGATGGAGATCAACTTGCAATAGCACTTATAGTCAATCATTCTCATAATTCTTTGAAAGGAATTAGAGATCTATTGAATAGGTCAAAGACTAAATGCATGAATTTAGTTTTGTTAGGATTAATCATGGTGATGCAACAAAAGGAGGTTTTTGAAAATGAATTAGATACATTGCTAAGATTCATCATTTTTCTACATATATATTGTTGAAAATATAAAATGTTTAGCATATGAAGAACAATATTAAAAAATTTTAACAACTTGAACCATATGATTGGGGTTAAACTTGAGAAAAATTGAGAATGTGAAAACATAATGTAAAATGTTAGCGTTAGTGTTAGCGACACTCTTGCATTGGATGAGAAAATTCAGGAAATAAAAGTAAACTAATGCTAGTGTCGTACTTGTGACCAACACCTGACTTATTAATATTTGCACTCATAAAATTTCATAAGTTATTCAATGTCAGAAGCTAGATAGGTGTCAGACTCGTATATTAGGTAGTTAGCTTTAGAATTTCATATTTTTGTTTAAGTAAGGATATGAATTTTTTTGAAGTTATTTAATTGTTCCTAATTAGATTATGAAAAAGGTAAATGTCCATTTACTTTTAGGATATAAGCTTTAGGGATTTTGTATATATTAAAGGCTATCTTATTGATATAGTTTAAAATAATTTGAGATTTTTCTTCACTTTGATAAGAACTTTCTTTTTATTATTAAATAAGAACTTAATATGATTTTATCAAGATAACATGTGGTAATCAAAATACTCATAACTTTAGTTCTAATTAGCTAGTTTGATTAGGGTTAAGTAATCTTTACCTAATTTTGAAGACAACCCTACATAATTTGAGTCTTACATAGTTTCTAGCCTAAGTTTCACTTTACTAAATTTTTAAGATTAAAATTTTAAAATATCCTAGCCTTTTTACTATAAGACAAACTATTTCAAATAAAATGATATTATATTCCATTGTATATATTGTATGATCATAATTACAAATTATAATAGTAATTTCAATAAATAAATAAAATGATTATAGTAAGTCACATAAAAATATAAATTACAAATATCTTCTGAATATAATTAAAAGGTAAATCTTTAATTTGATCAGAAAATGGATGTTAGTAACATGAAGGCTAAATTAATTCATATCTTGTAAGTGGGTAAGTAGAATTTGGACGAGAAAAAAATATAGGAGTTCTAAAGTAAAGTCAAAAGATTTTATTTATTTATGGGTTAACCCACGAGGTGTTTTGGGTGGCTCAGAATTGTCGGTGACACCTTTAAGCCATTACCATGCCTAGATTAATTCCTCACTCGTGCCTTATGGGACTTCGAGGGGTGGCTTTGCATTACCACCAAGTATTTAACACTGCTGCATTCACAAGCAGGGTTTGGCTTAGCACTACCACTAAGTACTTAACATTGCTACATTTACAAGTGGGTTCAAACCCCTGACCTTGCTTAAGCGAAGATTAGCCCCTTACCGCTGAACTTCAGTGCTCGGTGGTAAAAAGAGTTTTAATTATGTATATATAGAAGTTCCTGGGTCAAGTCAAAAAAGTTTTAAATTAACTATATTCAAATAGTTTTTGTTGAATAAAACTATCATACATCCTTACAGTAGTTTCAGAAGAATTTTGTATTATATAATTTATACTTTTACATTTAGCAATTCCGAAATTCCAATATGAACAACATTCATCAAGGTAATGTTCTTTCAAATTCCCAAATTTGTTGTATTTAATATTTGTATATATTAATGGCAAAAATAAATTTAACCCCCTTATGTTTTACCTCTTAGTACGTTATGCCCCCTTTATTTTTAAAATGAACCTATTACTCCCTTTGACCACCATTCAAAGGAGTTTAAAATTCAAAAAGACTTTTTTATCCATTACTTTTTATTGTATTTCCAGTCTAC
>JAOTAZ010000009.1:5393815-5404487 GCA_025629785.1 Erythroxylum oxycarpum | reverse complement strand
GTTGAACCGATCGAACCAGTCAAACCAGTAATCAATAAAGCCTCCGGTTCGATGATCGGCCCGATTTTTAAAACATTAAAAGAAACTATTACTAAACTGAAAAATTAAAGAAAAAAATTAAAAACTAAAATAGTTTCCGGCAACCGGTTCCGTGGCTTTACTTAATCCCGCCATCTCCACCAAACAAGGCGGAGAGCTCTAAAACCAGAATCACAGGGTCCTAATTGATCATCCGAGTAATCATTTCTTATGTTGATTTGTTTATTTATATGTTTCCCAACTTTTGAAATCAATTACGCCCACCGCAGAGTAAAAAACTAATCCCTCGTTCTCGTTCCAAAAGCAAAACCCTAGCCCTTGACTCGAAAGCGGAGGTCAGAGGTGAGAGAACGCCGCTCGCTTTGCTCTCTCGCCCCCAATCTAACTGCTTCGCCTTCTAGTCATCTCTTTGTTGCACTAGTAGCTCCGCTGTGACTGTGAGTGGTTTATATTATAAACGTTTCTTTGTTCTTTCTATAATCTGAATGCTCAGGTTTGTTTCTACACATTTCTAGATTTGCAACTTAGAATTGGTGTCTGTGATTTAGGTGCCGATTCATGATGGCTACATCTGTGCCACAAGCCGCAATTCCTCCGCCTGATATCGTACGTTTTTGTAACTGTCATTTAGTGCGTGTTCTTTTGCGATCATTTACTGGTCTGAACTGAGATCAATTTTGTGGTTGCTATTTTAGGTTGGTAATACGTTTGTCCTTCAATATTATCATATCTTGCACCAATCTCTGGGGCTTGTTCATCAATTCTATCTGGATGTTAGTAAGCTTGGTCGTCGAGATAAAAGTGGTGTTTTGAGCACCACAACCACAATTCAGGTGAGCTCTCTCTCTCTCTCTCTCTCTCTCTTTCTCTCTTCGTTCATCTGCAGAGTCTGCGTTTGCTTAAGGTGCTTTTTTGTAATGTATATTATTATACCACTATTTCTTGAACTTTTTAAAATTTTGTTCAGCCCTCAAGGAGAGAAATGAGATGATTTTAATCTGTGTTGTTCTTTATTATTGAATGTATGGAATGCCTTTGCTTCCTTGTGGGAGTATGCCCATTTTCTTAATGTGCGTTTTCAAGGAGTAGGCTATCAATGACAAGGTACTGTCACTTGATTATGGACAATGCATGGCAGAAATTTCCACGATTGACTCACAAGAGTCTTACCAGGGTGGAGTTCTGGTACTTGTTACTGGTTATCTCAATGTGAACAACAATGTGGGGCAGAAGTTTTCACAGACTTTCTTCCTTGCATCTCAAGACAAAGGTTACTTTGTTTTGATTCTTTTGAATGATGTGTTTCGTTATGTTGATGACACCAAGGAGCAGAATGTAAACCGTGATTCTGTTAGTGAAGTCAAAACTCCTCGATCACTTGATGAGGGTAATGGGAAAGTAGATTAGATGCGAAGTGTACATCAATCTGTGCCCCCTAACTTATCTAGGATTACTTTCAAAACCTTCTTCTGTACAAGACAGTCGTATTTCTGAACAAACAATTAGCTTATCTGAGCAAATCAAAGGAGATGAAGTGTACAATCCCTCTCAAAATGAAGATAGTTCAGTTGTAGAAGAAGAACGTTTAGTCCCTGAAGTTGTTGATGAAGTTCCAAATGAATCCTAAATGGTGGCTGAATCTAGCAGTTTGATTGAAGAAGTACAGAAGAAATCTTATGCATCCATTGTATGTAGTTGTATACATTTCATTTTGTTGGTACTGACAGAATTTTTTATTGCAAAATAATGTTTGTAGTGTTTGGGTCCATCTTTAATTGATCTCTCTTAATAGTCTATATTACTATAATTTTTGTTAAAGGTGAAAGTCATGAAAGAGAAGGCTGCACCTTTTACAGCCTCTTTGCCAACTTCCCTAAGATTTGCACCAAAGAGCCAAGAACAAGTTAATATTGCAATGCCTTTACCCTCAGCAATGGAAAATCTTGTCTCTACCGCGAATGTTACAGAGAATGAGAATGCTCAAGAGGTTGAAGGTGTATATTCCTTTCCATGCTTTTCTTTTGTTTTCCATTAAAAGTATTTTCTTTGCAATGTATTCTCCTTACACATGGTTATCTGTCTTCATGCGTGCAGCTAAAGGACCTTCTATCTATGTCAAAGGTTTGCCTTTGGATGCCACTCTTGCCTTACTTGAGAATGAATTTAAGAATTTTTGACCTATTAGAACTAGTGTTGTTCAACTTAGAAGCATAAAGTAGGTGCCATTTTGTTTTCCTATTTATTTTAGGCAAAAATACATTTAACTCCCTTGTATTTTACCTCTTGGTACGTTATGTCCCCCTCTATTTTAAAAATGAATTTATTTTCTCCTTTGACCACCAATCAAAGGATTTTAAAATTCAAAAAGACTTTTTTATCCATTACTTTCTATTGTTATCTCCATTTTTATCCATTCAAAACAATTGTGAGCTGCCCAAACTACCTTGGTTATTTTTTAATTTTGCTTCGTAAATAAATTTTCTTTTTTTATTTTTTTTCCATAAATTAACGATCATGAAGTACAATTGTGAAGACAATGGTATTTTTACTAATTTTTTCTTTTTTTATTTATTAATAGTCAAAATGTAATCCGTGCTTAAAATAAAATTTATTTTTGAAATAGAGGGCATAATGAAATAAAGCAAAAAATATAGGAGTTTAACATATTTTAGTCAGCAAAAGATTAAAAGGGTACTTTTGTCCAAAAAAATGCATTAAGTATAGCTGTGTTGATGTTATCATAATGTAGGGGTTAAAAAGTTTTTTTGAATTCTAAGCTCCTTTGATTGGTAGTCAAAGGGGGTAGTAAGTCCAGTTTTAAAGTAGAGGGGGCATAACGTACTAAGAGATAAAACATAGGGGATTAAATGTATTTTAGCCTTTATTTTATTTTAATGCATGGATGTCTAAATCCAATTGCCCATATGTTGTGTTGATAGGGATTCTGTTTTGGCTTTGTGGAATTTGATTTGACAAGTTCCATGTAAAGTACAATAGAGGTAGACTTTGATGTGTTTCCTTTTTCCTGTTACACTTAGCTAAGCATTTGTTGCTGCATTAGGAAAAACTTGTTCCTTGGTTGCGATCTTCCAATTATGTCAAAAGAATTTGTGGTGCAACAATAGAAGTAGGTTATTAAAATTATCCACAGATCATCTTATAAAAGTTTATTATAGTGGTTACCATTTGTTAACAGTTGCTAATCTTATCTATCACTTCAGACATTTTTCGTGTTAACTCGGGGGTAAAATTGAATTTATCAGAATTTGATTCCAAGCTTTCATATCTTGTTTAAGATGAATATTGCCAATTTTATATGCATAACTATGTGAATTATGTGATTATACAAATTAAATTATAGATATGAGTTTATAGTTGAATTATATAATAATACAATTTGAATTATAGTTGACTTGTGAATTTATGATTAAATTATATAATTATATGAAATAAGTTATAGTTGTGAGTTTATTTTTGAATTATATAATTACACAAAATAGTTTAAAGTTATGGTTTTATGTTTAAACATGAATTATTGACAAACTAGTATTGATCTATTTCTTTATGTTTTTATACTTAACTTTATTTTAATATGAAATTATTAAGTTAATTTTGATATTGAAAATTGTTGAAAATGGGAATTGAACTATGAATGTTTTGTGATTGTTGAAATTGGAAATTGTTATAAATGAAAATGGAATTATGAATATTTTGTGATTGTTAGAATTAGAAATTGTTGAAAATAAAAGTGAAATTATGAATGTTTTGTGATTATTGAAATTAAAAACTGTTGGAAATGGAAATGGAATTATGAATGTTTTGTGATTATTAGAATTGAAAATTGTTAGAAATGGAAATAAAATTATGAATATTTTGTGATTGTTGGAAATAGAAATGAAATTATGAATATTTTATGATTGAAATTGGAAATTGTTAGAAATGAAAATGAAATTATGAATGCTTTGTGATTGTTAGAATTGGAAATAAAAATTGAATTATTAATGTTTTGTGATTGTTGGAATTGGAATTGTTGAAAATAGAAATAGAATTATGAATGTTTTGTAATTGTTGGAATTAAAAATTGTTAAAAATGAAAATGAAATTATGAATGTTTTACAATTGTTGGAATTGAAAATTGTTAGAAATAGAAATGGAATTATGAATGTTTTGTGATTGTTTGAATTGGAAATGAAATTATGAATATTTTGTGATTGTTGGAATTAGAAATTGTTAGAAATAAAATTGAAATTATAAATGTTTTGTTATTGTTGGAATTGGAAATGGAATTATGAATTTTTTGAAAATAGAAATTGTTGGAAATTATTGAAAATAAAAATTATTGATGTATGTTTTGTGTGATTATATATGTTGAATGTTTTGAATTGTTAGCTTTTGACTTATAATGAATTGTGTTCAATGAAATTGAATTATGTGTAACATAATCATACAGAATGAGTTATATTATATAAAATAAATATGCATATTGTGTATTGAAATTATGTGTTATTTATTTTTATGTGTACAGATAAATAGAAGAAAGTTGAAGTACTCCTGATCAACCCATTTCAAAAAGATACAAAGATTCAGCTTGAGCTCATGCTGCATTGGTTCCCGATATAAAGAATCATACTATTTGCTTGTTTTGTAACAAGTATTTGAAAGGTAAAGGAACCACTCGATTAAAAATATTTAGCTGAGGTTAAAGGAGATGTGGAACCTTGTAAAAAAATAAGTCATGATGTGAAATGGCTGATGAAAACATTGCTTGATAATTATCAATATGAGAGAGATAGAAGAAATATGTTGAATTTTGAAATTGATAGTGAAAGTTCGTTTTCTAGTTTCCGTTGTGATTTTAGAAATATTGAAGGTGGAAGTGGAAGTGGAAGTTGTAGCGGTAGTGGTGGTAGTGTTACTGGTAGTGTTCCATCTCAAGCTCAAAAAGAAGTACCTAAATTTGATTTAAGGAAGAGAATAAGACAGGTGACTGGTTTCTTTGCACTATGAGCAACTCCTATAAACCCCAACCTTCAATTCATAATGCAATGTTATCAAGAGATGCGGCTTATAATGTTAGTATAACAGTAGCTTGATAGTAGTATGATACAGGTTAGTCATTCAATGCTTATCAGTCTTATTAGTATCAACCTATAATGGAGCAATAGCGTCTTATGGTCCAGGATACCAAGGTCCTTCGATTGATGACTTAAGAGGTAAACTTTTGAGTTATGTTGTTTATGAAATTAGAAGTTATTTAGATGAAAGAAGAGTGAATTGGGATACTTATGAATATTCAATCATATGTGATGGTTGGACAAATAGGAGACAAGAGCTTATTATAAATTTTTTGGTTTATTATTCAAATGACTGTTTTTGAAATCTATTTATACATCTGGCCTTATTAGAAATATTGAAACTTTGTTTGCGATATTTGACGAAGTTGTGAATAAAGTAAGGCTGCAAAATATTGTTCAATTTATTACTGACAATGATTCTGCTTATAAAGCAGTAGGAAAAAGGTTATAGAATACGTATAATTCATTTTATTTGAATCCTTTTATTGCGCATTGCATTGACTTAATGTTGAAGAATACCCATGTATAATTATAAATAAAATGTCACCTTTTTAACTTTTTGCCTAGTCTAATCAATAACAGAAAAATACTTAAAATCTTCTATATTCTTCAGCATTAGGTCAATTCAATATGCAATATAAGAAGTCTAAAAAAATGAATTATACGTATTCTGCAACTTTTTTCCTGCGGCTTTATAAGCGGAATCATTGTCAGTAATAAACTGAACAATATTTTTCGGCTCTACTTCATTCACAACTTCATCAAATATCGTAAACAAAGTCTCAGTATTTCTAATAAGACCAGATGTATCAATAGATTTTAAAAACATAGAGCCATTTGAAGAATAAACCAAAAAATTTATAATAAGCTCTTGTCTTTTATTTGTCTAACCATCACATATGATTAAACATCTATAAATACTCAAATTCACTCTTCTTTCAGCTAAATAATTTCTAATTTCAGAAACAACACAACTCAAAAGTTTACCTCTTAAGTTATCAATCTAAGAACTTTTATATCCTGAACCATAAGAGACTATTGCATTCATCATAGGTTGATAATAATAAGATTGAGAAACACTAAATGATGAACCTGTATCATACCACCATCTAGCTTCTGCCATATCGACATTATAAGTTGCATCTCTTGATTGCATTGCACTACGAATTGAAGGTTGAATTTCAGGAGTTGTTCGTGGTGTAAAGAAACTAGTTACTTGTCTTCTTTTCTTAATCACATCAAATTCTTCTTGAGTTTGAGATGGACTATTACCACTACTACTTCCTAAGCAAGCTAAAATTTGCAATTTGGTCCTACACATTTTTGAAAGTCACGGTACTAGTCGATATGTCCCGGTATTTTGCATACCAGCAAGTACTGAATGAAAAACACCGATGCCGATTGATATTGACAGCCAGTATCGATGTTACAATTATTATTTCGTTTTTCGGTTGGTACAAAACGATATTCGTAACATTGGTCGTGATGGATTTTCAAACCTTGGGGGTGATGGATATCGAAGAGACAAGATGGGGAGCAATGGTGGCTGTCGAAATCGTGCTGTTGGGTTGAATCTTCATGCTACAGCAAAAGCTACAATACCACGAATAACTGTTACTGCTTGAGAAGCCATAATTTTGAAGGTGATTTGGTAGAGATGGAAGATAATTTTGTTTCAGTGCAGAGATCTATTAAAGTAGAAGCTGAAGACAAAAAACAGTAATCTGAAGACAAAAAACAGTAATCTGACTGAGTTACCTAAGGATTTCCTCCTGGACATTTTGTCCAAATGTTGTTGAGTGATTTCATGTGGGTGTAGTAGATTTCCTTGTCTGGTATATACTGGTGTCATTCAATACTCTGTGATAGTTTTTACCGTTCAAGAAAGTGCACAACAGTAGAGCCTGTTTTTCCCTTTCTTTTTGTCTGATGGATGTTATTTGCTAATTAATATTCTAATAGAAAGCACTTGAAATATTCAGGAGAAATACATGTATGTGTACTCTTATACATCTTAAGTTTCCGTTTAAAAAATTGTATAAACGAGCAGCGTGCTTTTGCGTGGCTAACTTGCAAATGCTGATCTTAAGAAGCATAACTCTTAACTGATTTCTTTGCGCCTCAATTTGTTATATCTTTTCCGTTTAAGGTAAAACATCATGACAACCTTAAAAGAGACTAGCCTGTAGATATTTAACCCCAAAAATTTTAAAAGGAATATTTGAAAATTGTGATTATCCAAGTATTTTTGATTAACATACGAACAGATAATCCTAACAACTACTCTAGTCCCAGACGGTAGCAGTAAAGAATGCGAATAACGAAGAGATGATTAAAGAACCTTTATAATTTTCAGGCGCAGATGATCAGGATCACGTGGTAAACTTAATTCACTCTCTTACCTTGGAAAAATCAAATGTTCATGGCATTTGGAAGATTTGATGATTCATGAACGTATCCGAGATGGACACATGAAAGTGGTGAAGTGTTTATGATTAAACACCTAACTGCATTAAATCCCAACAGCAAGATGAGATGATTCTTACAAGAGCTGGATGGACCAAAACCAAATACAACATTTTGCTTTTTTGGTTGTCGCAAGGCTTGTACAAGTGATGATGAAAGAAGGAACCTACCGATAACATAACAAATGTGCTACAAAACAATCGGTGAAACGTGTCATATAAAACCCAAGGGATGGATTCAGAGCAATATTAGCAGTTAGATCCATAGGACGACAGCTTTAAGCATTCAACTGTAGTAAGGATTAGAGAGCAAAATTGCATGCCTGGACGAACTCCAATTCATAGTCAACGTACTTTGTCCAAAGAGGTTTAAATTGGGTCATGGCAATATCGAGCCAGGGCTTCATATTCCCATTGAAGTGTACCACAGCAGCATTGCGAATCTCATCCATGCTAATGCTAGGATTGTATCCAAGCCCCAGCACATGCCATGACTTGTCAAGTGGTTTTGTCGTCGAGTAATATGTGATTAAACCTGGGGGCAACGTCCCCAACTTCCATAAGGTTCGGTTTTCATTCTGCAAATAAAGCATCCCTTGTTAGTTACAATTTTTACAATAACCCTAGGTGTAACCATCTTTGAATATTTTAAAGTCAGAAGGTCCCTTTCCCATAGAGGAAACTATGAATTCCAGTAACATAACTATTTAAAGCATTTTTTTCATATAGTTACATGTATATCAAATAAAGGAATAAAATCGTAAAAGAATTCTACATGCTAATTGCAATCTTACCAGATTCTGCCAATAGTGATACTGCTCTGTGCACTTCTCCCTCCTCCAAGCATCCAAATCAAAGAAGTTCATCCCATAAGCCCAAGCGCAAGCCTTTGGGTTAAACTTCTCTTTGATCAAAGGGTGTGAAAAATTCATGTATTGCGCATACCTATGAAACGACCCAAAACAAGTTTCCACAGCCCCATTCACCTTACCATCCATATCAATCTTCCACAATCCTGTCAAATCCTTCTGAACCACAATATCGTCATCGAGAAACAAAATTCTATGCAACTTAGGGTACATCTCAGGCAAATAAAATCTCAAGTGGTTCAAAATCGACAAGTACTTGGGGTTCCTAAACTTCATGTTTGTTGTATCCTTGGTTGCATTCTCCAGCTTATTCTCAAAGTAGAATCTCTGCAGATTTGCTGATTCCAATTGTCTAAGGACAGGCACATAAGAAGAGTTCAAGAATTTGTAATCCTCAACTGCTTTCACTTCTACATGTGCCCCATTATAGTCCTTCAATTTGAACATCACCTGCATTGCCCCAAGATTCATTTTATCAGTAACAACATGGAAAACATGTTTCCATGGCTCCTTTGCATTTTTTACAGCTGAATTAACCACCACCGAAGCTGCAATCACATTGTCAGAGAAAATAGCATAATGGTAAAGCTTAGGATTCTCCAACTCAGGTGCTGGTGGACTCCCTCCATCAGAATACTTTTCAGGATGAGCAATTCTCTCCTCCATCAACCTCATGGCGAGGCAATGCAAGCTCTTAGGTATAGACTTGGCAGCAATCAAACTTGAAAAAGCTCCTTGCTTCTTCGCTTTCGTTAATTGCTCATTAACCGCAAATATGGTATCCTTCAGCTTCTGAATCTTTAGTTGGTTATCAAAACTCTCCTTTGCTTCGGCAATCACTTGCCGTGTAACTTTGATCCTCTCCTTCACTTCCTTCTCGAATTGCCGCAGCGTAGACTCCTCTATGGAAATAGAATCAGACTCGAACAGAGCCCGATAAGCGGGTTTGTTAAGAAGATCAGTGTAGTTTCGGGAGAGATCAGCGAAAACCCTAACAAGCTTGGAGTTTTCAAGCTTAAGCTTCCTTGCGTAGGAAGCATAGGCAAGTGATAGTGAGCGATGATCATCAGCTTGCTTCCGAATCTGGTCCAATCGGGGCTTCAATGGATCGGATTTCAGCGCCAACACAGATCTTCTTCCCGTTTCAATTCGGTCCCTTGTTGTACTCAAACCCTAACCAAAAACAAAAAGGAATTTTCACTCTCTTCAAGTAGCAGAAACTAAACACAAGCTCATCCAATTGTAAAAAAAAAAACAACAACAACAACAAAGAAAGAAAGAAAACGAAAATAGGAGGAGAAGAAGAAAACAAAAGCGAACAGATCCAGATACCCAAAACACCGCGTTTTGAGCTTCGTAACAGTAAAATGGAGATCTCAGTGTAATTCTCAATTAACAAAGATACACATTACCAAAGAGATGAAGAAAAAACTTACGGAGTAGCTTAAGTCGGCAGCGGAGTGCGAAGTGAAAAGGATGGAGACGGTGAAGAAGAGGAGGAGCGCCATCGCAATGGCAACAGCGAACGATCGTAAGCTTCGAATGTTTCGGTTTCTGAGGATTCGAGTGTTATAATGATTATGAGGGGAAACATCAATCGCCATATTTACCGATCTGATCTGATAAAGCTATAGCACCGACAAAGTGATGTGTATGGTAGCTTTCTTGCTCGCTGTTGAGTTTCGGTTACCTGGCCAGAAAGCGAGAGAGAATGGGTGCAACCAATCTGGAGCGTCGGTGGGTTGACGTGCGCATGGTACGGTCGGCTATTGATTGAGTATAGTTACTAGTGTACAGCTATACTGCTGCTTTGTGGTGCCACTTGGAGACACGCTTAGTTTGATTTTAATGAATAATTGGGAAAGATTTAGTGGTGCCACCTGAAGAAACTTTCTGGTCCAAATAAATTTTTACATAATATTATATTGTGTAAAATATTGTATTTTCTATTATGTGAAACTATTTAAAAAAATATTATGTTATGTAATATTTACATAATTAATGCCTTGAGTTATATGAGTTTATAATTTTATTTATTCGTGTAGCAGAAGCATTGACTTTAATGTAAGCTCGACTATGATACTTTATAAAAGATATGAAATCAAAGATGAGTTAGTAATGTCGGAGGGACCAATAATAAGTTTATGAGCTAAGAAGTTCAAAGAAGTACTTCAATCTTACGTAGGCCTAGGGATGGCAACAGGGCGAGTATGTCATCCCCCGT
>JAOTAZ010000009.1:5379062-5389931 GCA_025629785.1 Erythroxylum oxycarpum | reverse complement strand
TGCTTGTGCTATAACTTGATTCAGTATGATTAATTGTCAAATTATGCATAGATTAGTTATTACTCACTAAGCTATATATTTAGCACGGTGGATTAGCCCCGTATAGGTTCTGAGCGACGTTTATAAAAACTGGGACAAGACAACCGCAATGGCCAATGAAGTCTGAGTGTTGTTTTGAAAATAATGTTGAATTTTTTGTTTGACTTTTAGGTTTGTATTTGATATGTATATATGAATTTGTTTGTAAGTTTGTAACAATGATACTTCAGTTTGGTTTGGATTTTTCAGCAAGTTTGTGTTAAGTACTATGTAATTTAATGTATGTTTGCCTGAATTGTTTACTGGAAGTTTTCTTATGCTTTGATTTGTTGTACTATTTTGTGTGGCATTCATATATCCTTCTAGGGGGTATGTGGGTATTACACTAGAATTATAGTATAGTAGTATAGATATCGTTCCCACGAGGATTGGTCACTAATACTCAAAATCACACCTTTAACTACTATTCAAGCTGTTGATTATGAAGTTATTGATTAACAATTAATAGCTATCAAAAAATATTTAAAGAACTAGATAATTCACTAAAAGTGTACCAAAGTTTAGCTTTCCCTCACCCCCTACCATGAAAAGCTCTAAACATACTTTCTTTACATGAATTTGAAGTTTCTTCCAGTAAAGTCATCCATATTTCAGGTTCTAACTAACTATCTAGACGAATTGCTGACATCGAACACCCAGTTTTTTAGGTCATATAATCAATCAAAAACTATCTAAATGCAGTAAAAATCAATGAAACTCATGTAATATTACTACCAAAATTATCTAAGAGTCTAATATTTCAGGTTGTCTTAGTAATCCTAGCTATGCTTTATCAAGATCTAATAATCAATTCATTTAAGAATTCCATACATGTATCAATTAAAGGTCCATATTTCAGGATGCTTTAATGAATAACTTTCATAAAAATCAAAGAAGCATTAAGAAAAAAATAGAGCATAAATTCATGTGATAAAAGATAACTATTAAATAATCAAATCATGGTAGAATAAGGTTCGGTTCAACCTCCTTTTGGCACTAAAAAGAAATTAAACTAACATGTTTGTAAAAAAACAAAAATAGAAATAAATTCAAAAAAGGCACGATGGAAATAATATAACGAAAAACCCTAACACTAGGATAATCCCCTCTTCCCAACTATCTCTCTTGAGTGCAGGTTGTGCTGGTGTGAAATATGATATGTGACAGCCCTTTTTATATTGAAAATTTTGTAATATCCTTGTCCCAGTCTGATTAGGAAGGTCATTTCTTGATTTAGAAAACTTTTGTATGCCTATTTTGAAGTCCTGTTGCATATAGAATTAGTATATGGCCATATCTCTTCAATCCTACCTATTTTTAGCTCCAAAATTCCTAAATTCTAGCAATACTTCTGCAAAATAACATTGAACTAATTAAGCAACTATTTAGAAGTCTAAATTAACAAAATAGGGCACGAAGTTATGCTAGAATAGAGAAAACATACTAAATAGTACTACATAATTTTTAGGCATCAGCCGGCATCTAAGTCCATTATTAAGGTTAGGAGTTTCCATAACTTAACAGGTCTTTATAGGCGATTTGTTAGAGATTTTTCTATTATTACCACTTTATTGAATGAAATCGTTAAGAGAATGTTGGTTTTAGATGAGAGAAAGAACATAAAAATGCATTTAATACTTTAAATGAAAAGTTATGTAATGCACCCATTTTGCGTTGTGATGCTTCTGAGATTGGTATAGGGCTGTTTTTATGTGAGAGAATCATCCCATAACATATTTTATTGAGAAGTTGAGTTGATCAGTTTTAAACTACTCCATTTATGATAAAGAGTTTTATGCCTAGGTGAGCGCCCTTGAAGTTTGGGAACATTACTTATTGCCTAAAGATTTTTTGATACATAGTGATCATCAGTCTCTAAAGCACTTGAAAGAAAAGGGAAATTGAGCAAATGAAATGCAAGTTAGGTGAAGTATCTTGAAACATTTATGTATGTGATTAAATACAAGCAAGATGGCAAAAAGAAGGCTGACTTGGTTAAAATAATACATGAGAAAGGGCATTAACAAATTAAGAAAAAGAATCGCATGTATGCTCAAAAAGCAAATAAAGGTAGAAAGCAAGTTCTCTTTGAACCAGGTGATTGAGTTTAGGTGCATATGCGAAAAGAAAGGTTTCCACAACAAAGGAAGTCAAAACTTGATACAAGGGGTAATGGACCATTCTAAGTGTTGGAACGCATCAATGATAATGCATACAAGATAGACTTGTCAGGTGAGCATACTATTAGTGCCACTATTTTGGCTTATCTCCTTTTGACTTTGACTCATATTCAAGGACAAATCCTTTTAAACAGGGAGGGGATGATGTGAGCACGACTATCGTACTTTGTAAGAGAAATAGAACCAAAGATGAACTAGTAATACTAAAGGAACCAATAACAGGATCAAGAACTAAGAAGTTCAAAGAAGTGATTCAATTCTACATAGGCTAAATTATAGATGGCATGGAATCTCAAGAGACAACGAGGGTCAGTGACATCATAACTAATCAAGTTAGGCGGAATGTGCAAGAAGACTTTGATTCTTGTTCAATTAATTATTTTAAGTTAGAAGCATAGCTTTGAGCAACTCACTACTTGTGTTTTGGACTTGTTTTAGTAAGATGAACTTTTATTAACTTTTAGCTCATTTAATTTAAACCTTTTAGGTTTAATGGATTATATTTTAGAAATATTAGTTTGAGTTTTAGTTAATTTGATGGGAGGCCCATGTTTAAAGGTCTTTTACATATTTATAGTTTCTTTCTTTTTAAGGAGTATAAATACCTCATAATAAACATTATTTAGGAATTTTGTATAAATAAATTTTCACATTAGCATGATCAAATTCTTTAAGGGAAAATTTATTGTCTTCTTCTATTACATTAAGAATGTAATTCTTATCAAGTTATTCACTTGTGACGAATATCTATTTTTGTTTTCAAATCAACCTTATCATATGCGTTTCCATTCACACAATTAATTGGGAGTTTATTAAGGTTGAAAATTTGTTCTTGTTTATGTTCTATCCAAAGTATGTATTTAAGAAATTTTGGATTTTTTTTAGCCTTGGAATTTTGCATCAAACTTACTATTAAAAATTACTTGAAGAACTGAAAATTCAAACAAAATATTTACTTTTGGATTCTTATAACAAAGTACACACATACATGTTAAAGCAATAGATTAACAATCAGAAAGTGAAATTTATGCCATTTAATTTCTCTTCCCATGTCTGCCTACATGGTGCAACCATCCAATTCCTTTGAGAGCTTTGGAGATCTTCATAAGATTAGGCCTTCCCATTCCCAAGTTCATCTTTCCAGCGGAGAACTTTAGAGCCTGTAAGCAGCAAAGCTGACCGTCATTTTCTTCCTCCTCTTCCTCATCTTCCTCCTCGTGATCAATATTCCCTTTCTTTCCCTTCTTTGATTTGCTTTTTGGTTTAAGTTTAATGGAATCTGTCTCATATGTCTCCCAAAGCAAGTCCATTCCTTCGCCTCCTTCGACCACATTGTGTCTCTCCTCAAAAAGCTTGCCTGCCAATGTCCTCCTCCACTCTTTTTCTTTCCTCGTCGACCCAAAACTCCCGAGATCCGAGCCCAATGTTTGGCATGTCTCTGTAACTTTAATATTGTAATGTCCACTCCGAAAGTTTGCTTTTTCGAGCCTCTGTGAATACAGATTTGGTGAGTACTGATGGTCAACGTCATCATCACCGTTAGCACTTAGTTCACTTTTTTGACGACCCATTGCCTTGGATCCTCTTCTTGTGAACGGTACTTTTCTTTCTTCTTCTTCTTCTTCTTCTTCCTCAACTTTATTGGATTTTACGCTGTGTGGTTTGATTTCGCTTTCGCTCTTTTCGGACCAGCAATATTCAAGCTCCTCCTTTTCATGCAAGAACGCTTTTAATGTCTTCGCTTCCGAAATTGGCGGACTATGATTCGTTGCAAAAACAGGATTTACATGATCGACATTGCCATCTTCCTCTTCAAAGACCCTTCCCAGCCTACAACCTTCATGACTCGTGCTCTTGTCAATCTGTGCTTCACTGCTTGTTAAGCAGTTTTCTTTAGCTTGGAACTTCAAAACTTCGACAACTGGGCCCTCTGCAGTATCCAGACTTGATGTCTCGAACACAAACTTGTACACATACAGATCCTCCAGGTCATGGAGTTCTTGATTCCCATCATCCACTTTAGACGACTTTAATCTCTCTACAATGGTTCTATAAGTACGAACGAGAAAACCAAACTTGGACTCAGTTGAAGGTTCACTGTGAGACTTGTCAAAACCAAGATCGGGGGAGCGAGTGAGGAGAGCTACGAGCAAAAGAGCGGTGGTAACAAAGAGAGGGGAGAGGAACGAGAGCAGCTTGAAGAAGTAAGGAGAGAAGAAGATAAAGTAAAAGAAGTAAAGAGGGTGATAGATGATAAAGGAACAGAAGAGGAAGAAGTCAGAGAGGACAAGACTGGAGAAGTGATCAGTTTTCTTGCATGACACAGAAAATTCAGACATTGTTTTTTTCTGGATTTGCCAAGCAAGCGGTGATCGTGATGGAATGTGGAAATGTGCGGGAACAAGCTTGAAGTTTGGTTCTTGTTGGTCTTTGGCTAAAACAAAAGGGAGAGAATGTGGAGTAGTGGGGAGTAAAAGCGGCGTGAATATAGGAGGCTAAATGAACTAACTAACGTCCACAAGAAAAGGAGAAACCCACCAACTATGGGTTTCATTCATGACGCAAGCATAATTATTAATTTTCATTAATCTTCCCGTTTGATCCGCTTGCCATTTGATCAATATCCTTCTAATCAGAACACCATCAACACCTAACAGCTTGACACGAGATCGATCTTGTACTCCAACTAACTAAAACCCACAGTGCATTGCTTAAGAAGACAATTGAGTTGCCTGAGCAATTCTCTCGAAGTCCATTGATGTCAAATATGAAGTAGAACGATCAGATACACGTACATGTGGTATTATTATCCTAACATGACGTGCAAGAAGGAACCTTTAGTCTAAGGTGATTAGTTGGGAACTTAGGATCATAGAGTCAGGTAACAAGGGCGATAATAGAAGACACAAATGTGATTGAGGGGTCTCAACTCTCAAGATTGGATTGGTTGCACATGGGAGTCCAATCATGCCTACTCAAGTGCTTGCCCTGCATGCACCCTTTGGTCCTCCGCTTTTCTATGTTCCGCCAGCAGGACCATTATCATACTCTTCGTACACCCCTTTTCCGTAACACTTCCATCAAATAAAACAATTACATGTTAAAGTGTAAATGTTAATCCTAGAATCTATTTGCCCTGGTCAAGGATGGTTACAATCGGGTTTTTGACAATTTTATCACTCCCCAGTCCCCACGCTTAAGTTCCACGTTTCATCAGTCTTGTACTCTAGAAGGGTCATCTTCAGAGTCAACCATCAGACAAAATCATAACTCTTCCCTACAATGCATCCCTGTTTTAATCTTTATTCGTTTATGAGGGGAAAAAAAAAAGAATAATTGCAGACCCCGGGTAAAGAAAACATCTTATCATTCTGCGTAACTAAGCCACAAATATCATGTCAATTATTCTTGCAGCATCATGGAGAACCTCTTTCAGCATTGGAGGCAATACAACTTTTTCTATCATCACCTGCTGGATCACAGCTTAAGTGAATAGACGCATTCTTTTACTACTTTCTCTGCAGATTTCCTCCTAGCACGTTTCATAACAGACCGTAACAAGAAGAAGAATCCTTTCAAGAAACATGCAAAAAGTTCAGAATACAACTGATATAAACAAACTCCGGGATAAAAAATTCTTTTAAGAAACACGCAAAAATATTCAGAACACAGCGCTTCATGCCATCTGATATAAACAAACCCAGGGATGGGTTTCCAAATAGCGTTTTCTATTACAAACTCAAACAGTATCCATGTCCAAACAAAATCCAGCTCACGGCAATAGCTTTAATTATACTAGAGATGACATGTCTTACAATCAATGCACTCTCAAACAGCTCTGATCCATATCTTATGTCAAAGCTTGGAGAAACAATTCTCATTCTGTCATAACAGGCTTGTTTTCACTGGCCTTAGGCCTTTGCTCCTTAGGTTTTTGCTCTTCAATTTTCCTGAGAAAACAATCAATGTGCAAACAATCATAAACATTTAAACCATACACTCAAAAGGCAACATATTAGAATCGGATGAAACATGAACAAGATAAATCACTTAAACATGGAACAACCAAGTACCCAGAACCATAAGCACCTCAGCCAAGTTGAAAAAGGTGCATATTGATTAAAATAAACGGAAAACCAGAAACCAATATACACACTTCATTATTTATTTAAAAGCATTAACAACCACTCGTGAGCAAATTTTGTTGCACAAGAGCATTCAAGTAAGTGTTCATCTTGGGATAAAGCAGAGGTGGAGAACAAATACAATCCAGAATAGAACTCGAAGAGAATCTCTGATGACCTAAATGACTCCGCATTAGGTTCAGTATCAGAAAGAAGGCACATCACGTAATGAACACAGGTTATATATCAAAAATTGCAGAAGCAATACAAAAAGACCACCTCGTAGAACTTTAAAAAACTGCAGAACTTCACAATGATTGCGGGGTTTTAAGTCAAATGAAATTCTCATCCCTATTTGGGTTCCAAAACCAATCTACGATATACATGTTTCAACAGAAAAGTTCGCATTCTACGTTGTTTTCCCCCCTAATTTCTTCTGCTCCGAAGGACACCGTAAACCCGTAAAAGCAGGTCATAATTCAAAATGCAAACCCAATGACTTCCAACAACTGTATACGAGCTTCAGTTAACAAACAGATCTTTTAATTGAATTAGAGAAAAAAATCACCAAAAAGAGATAAAATAAGGATGGCACAGAAAAAATAAAAAGGAGAAACGAGAGGGAGAGGGAGAGTAAAATACTTCTTGTCAGAGGAGCCACCCTTTTGGCTGAGAAAAGAACGGAAAAGAGGAGAATTAACGTCGTAAATCATCTTCTTGGATTAGACACAAAAACCCTAATTTTCTTCTGCAACAGGCTTAGTTCAGAGCTCGCCGTTCTTACGTTCAAGGCATTGGATTGGATAGTTTTAAACGAAGTGGAGTCGGCGATAAAATCCCTATTGGGCTAATGGTCCTCTAAAGCCTTATCATAAGCCCAAACCTTTCCATTTTTTTTCCTGGTTTTGGTCGTAAACTTCAATACGTACTCGTGTCATTTTCTTTGGATCTCCGAGTTCAAGTCGGCTCGAACAATTTGTGGCAATGAATACCTAATTTTTATTTATTAGAAAATATTTATTAACAAATACCAATTATGAATAACTATTAATTATAAAGTAAAAACAAATTATATATTTTACATGTAATATTTATTTTAATAAACTAATTTAATTTTATACTATTAATTTAGTAAATATTTAATTTATTATGAATAATTTTAACATTTTATTAATTAATATGATACTATTATTATCGGATAATTAAATTGTAAATATTGGGAAGTGTAAGGTCCCAATAAATACCCTAGAAGCATTATAGTATGTCTAAAGTGTATTAAGAAGTAAACATAAAGAATTACGTGTATCTAAGCATAGTAAGGGATATAATGATAATTAATTTAAAAGACAGGGGTAAATAGGTAAATTCTTCATTTCAATATGGGAGTGAATAATTATATGTGAAATATAGACTATAATGAAATCAATTGATGACTTTATATGCCAATGTGGGAGCTAAATAAGGAAGAAGGACCAAATGTGCAATTTTACCAAAAATCAACATATGGTCCAATGGGATTAAAACATGTGTCTCATGAAAAAGGGAGTACAAGAGAGAGGAGAGGGACGTGTATGTAGGATTTTAACTCTAGAATTTTCTCCTTATCTGCTCTCCGTTCCATCTCTTTAATCACATCATTTTGCATACGGAATCAAGCTAATTCTAGGTGAAAATCAAGGTAAAAGTTGGTGGTTTTTCTTTTCATCTTCATCTTTTCTTGCTTTGCTCATGAAGAGATGAAATTATAAGGTTGGATGTGGGATTGAGATATGTATTTGTGATGGTCCTAGTTGATGAATCAAGCAAAGCTAAAGGGGAAGAGAAGGAAGAGCACTAAAAGAAGAGCTAATTGACAAATTTTAACATTTGAGACTACACTTAGTTATTTTCTGTATGTGTGCATATTTGAATGTGTACAAAGATTGATTTGGATATGTAATGGTAGCTGGAATGACATCTTGGTGTTACTTTGCATGGAATTGGTTGAATATGGTAAGATAGAGTAACATTTAGTGAAATTTTGTCTTAAGTTCGCGATTCACTTGAATCAATCCCATTGTTTTGGGCATAACTCGACCTGTAGACCTTCAAATTGGGTGATTATAATTGGAGATAAAACTTAAAACATAGAAATAAAAATCTATATAAGAGACTTAGACTTAATTTTGACATTATGACACTGGAAATTGATATCGAAAATTGTGACCAGATGCTACCCCTATATTGGAGCAGCTTGTGATGTTTGGTGCATATCTCATGGTTTAGAAGTCTAAATGGTATGATTTTTAGTGTTATGGAAACTAGAGATATAGGAAAACAAATGTTTAAAAGACCCTAAAGCCTAAAATTAAATGTTTTTCACGTGAAAATTACGGAACAAGTGGAGACCGTTGTGTAATTTATTTTTGGACTGATTTGTTTGCCTATTTTTAGACCCACCATGGGCTTAGCCCAAATTGTACTATTTTCATTTTTTTTTGGTTACATCATATTGGAACCTTTTTGAATGTTTGTGAAACTTTGCAAGCATTTAGAAATAAATGAAATATGACTTACCATATGTTAATTAGGTGATTAAACATTGGAATTTAAAATTGAGCATAATGCATGCTAAAGAAAATTTACACGTACATAGATGATTTGTATTCATATTTATTGCTTATATGTGTGCAGTATGAATATAAAAGTTCACATACTAATTTTGTGAAGAAAATTAATTACAATTTAACATGTTTTATATTTAAATGAGGTATAGGAATTTATATATTGGAATTAAGTTAATGTGCCTTGAGAAGCACAACTGAACAAAACATGTACAAAATAAATCATACAAGTACTTGTGATTTGAATACTATCATAATGGTGACAAGTTATGACTTGCATGTATGAACTTAAAAATGTATTTCATGTTTTCAGATGAATACCATATGATTTGTCAATATATTAATTATGAAAGTGGAAAATGATTAAATAAAATGTTACAGTGCCTCCTTCATTGTATTGATGATGGATAGATAGGCATTCCTATAGGGTTATAACACAACTGCTATAGTTTGACACCACTAGTGTCTTTATTTCGAGACCATGTTGTCTCTACAGTTTGATACCTTTGGATATCTACAGTTTGATACATTCCGGTATCTATAGTTTGATGCCTTTAGGTATCCACAACTCTCATTATCCACACCTATTGAAATGTGAAAACCTAATATAGAAAGGAAATTAAATAATTATAAATAAGAGATACAACATGATAATATGAATAATTTGTATTGATTAACTTTGGAAATCAATATTTGGCTTATAAATGTGAATTGCATAACACTAGACCAAATTGTATAGACATGATGGGCACATTTTCTATGTTCAACTTTTGGAAACAGATTCTTTAATGCTTCCATTAGACCCTGTAACAACAAAAGGGTATATATATTGAAGAAGAGAAATCACATTAACAAGTGAACATCATATGTATTGATATATAAAGTTTACCTTCTAATGATTGCTAACAAAACTCCATGCATTCTTACTTATTTCTATATCTTCTATAAGAATGCTCGAAAACCAATGCCACAATTGATAATTTTCTCCCTCAACCACAGCCCAAGATATAGGAAATGCCTGATTGTTTTTGTCACGACCTGTTGTAGCACCTCCAAGGAATGTCTTCAAAAAACATCCATCTAACCCAGTTATTTTCTTGTATCTATAGAGAAAATCATACTTCCAAGATCTAAATCACACATAAGACCTTTTGAAAATTGGTTTTCTGAAATGTTCATCAAGTTCAGTTCCAACAATATACTTCCCATCTTTTTCAGCTCTTCTTAACTTATATCTATAAGATCATATCTTCACATAATGACCTTCCATAGATAGGGCTAAAAAACATTGAGATTTAGTTACCTGAAGTGCATATTTTGATTGCATCATCCATCATTTTAGTAATAGGCCAATTCAAGTTCCCCCTAACTTATGTAAGAATTGATTTGTTATCCATTTCCTGCTAGCTTGCTTGTTCCTTTGTACTTTCTTACAGTTATTATTGTTTTCTACTCTCTTGACAATAAATGTTTTCTCATTTCCATCCAGTGAGCATATACTCAAAAAGGACATTGTGCCTGTTGGGACTCGATCTGAGAACCGGATCCCAACCGGAAATCGGAAACAGAAACCGAAAAATCGAAAAGCAGAGTTCTGAATCAAATGCGAATCGAACAACAAAGTGCGGAAAATCGCGAATCAGGATCGCAAATCGGAATATACATCGAAGCGAATCGGAAAACAAGTGTCCGACATCCGGTAACGAAAAACCATCGAGAAACGAAGCGAGACGCATTGGAAACCCTATGACATTCCAAATCCGGTATAAATTTTTTTCGTTTCTCTTTATTCAATCTCATTCAAAATCATAACCAATCCATACATTTCTATTCTTTCTTACTTCATTCATCTTAATCATTTCTTATACAATCATATAAATCCTC
>JAOTAZ010000009.1:5337953-5349393 GCA_025629785.1 Erythroxylum oxycarpum | reverse complement strand
TTGAATATTGACTGGTTATGTGCATTTTGGTGGAACCTAGCCCTAAGTGTAGGTTGGTGACTATTGTGATTGGAAGCTAAATTAGAGATTTTTGTGATTGGAATTGGCTCAAGTGATCTTCTGGAAAGTTGTAGAGGAAGCAATTAGCTTGAAAATGAGATAAAGCATGTTAATTTTGGATGTCAGAATTGGGAGTTATGAATTTTCAAAGATTGAACCTAAGTTAGGTCATTGACTAGTAATCAGGGCAATCACTTGCATGACAGTTTTGAGCTTATTAGAGATGGCATTGGCTTTTCAACCCTTCATGAAAAGTGTAGTATTGTGTTTGATCTTTTCATGGGTATAAAGTATGCAATTTTTTGACATTTGTGCAAGGAGTTATGCTTTGTAGAAAATTGATGTTCAGTTCAGGTGGTTTCGGTGGGCAGAACCTTTGTATAATTGTTTGACCTATTTAGCAATTGAATTGAGCTACATATTGTCATGAAAGTTGTAGGACAAATTTTGATCTTTCTTTGGACATATATTTTGTAATTTTTGGCTAAGGAAATGGGAAGTTATGGATTTTGGAAATACTGCACTGTTTGGGAACCCTATGACTAGGCAGTAGCTTCTATTAGAATTTTGACACCCTTAGGGGTGAAATTGGCTTTTGTGTCCTTCATAAAACTTGTAGAGCTCTCTTTTCTCTATGAAATAGATACCAAGTTTGTCCAATTTGGAGTTCGGAGTAGGGAGTTATGACCTAGACAAATTGGAATGTCGGAGGCAATTGTTTCAGATCTGTCATTTTAATAGGGCTAGTCGACTAGGACATTATAGTAAGGCTAGTCGACTAGGATTCTCAGACTAGTCGACTAGGACATGCATTTCTGCACTATTTTGCCTATATCTTCGTCATTCGACCTCCGATTGACCTGATTCTTGAGGCATCGGATTCATAAAATATTGAATTTCATTTTATCTAAAATTGGGAATTTTTGGACGGAAAATCGACGTGGGCCCGGGTAATGGGTCTTTAATCACTGTTTTATTTATTTTTGGACCTATAGAGGTCCGAATTGAGTACCGTCAGTGTCGTTAGATTTTTAATTTTTTCAACGGAATTTTATGATGGAAAATTTGGATTAAGGCCGGGAATATCATGAACATGCATTATACATCTTCTAATTGTTACATGTGCATCAGTAATTGGACAATTAGTAAAGTTTTTATTACTGTAACTGTTATAGAGGCACATATGGAGTGTCGATCCATCGGTGTCACTGAGACTTCCAAGTATTAGGTCGAAAGTACAGGTGAGTGACTGAGATGACTTTCGTTCAATTATTATATGTTTAACGTGGAGAATAATGGAGGGATTAGGGTTGTGTATTGTTTATGACTGGTTCCGGACAGGTGGTCCGATGAATTGGGAGAACTGCCATAGAAGTGTATCTGGTTGTGATTCTGTGAACTGAATTGCTTCTACTGTGTGAAATTGTGATACATGAATGGCTTATACTGTTACTGCTGAATTGTGATCAATTGTGACTGGTAGAATTGTGCTATATGAACGTGAATTGTTTGCGATTACTGTGATACTGTGATTAATTAGTTGAAGTGTTCTGGATGTGCACATTGTGCATTGCTTGCTACACTGTGCTGCATTTGGTTGCCTTTACTAGGGTAGACTGTCTTATACTGACTGTTAATTGGGCATATGCATTTCATACACAAATGCATAAATGTATAATAACAACAGTTGTGTCCACAGTCGCCACTGATACTGATACTGAAAAAGAGCCTTGAGCTCGAAGGGAGTCCTACTCCCTTGACGCCAAGTGTCTACTGATTACTGTTCACTGTTTACGCGCTCGGTCACAACACGGTAATAAAATAGAAAAGTGTCACATGTGCATTGCATACATATTTGACTGAATACTGTAAATGGGAAAAGGCACGAATGCCTTCCAAAAATGTGAATTGCTTGTAGGTAGTGATATAGTACTTCTGACTGTGATATTACTGTGATTTGAATGTATGTTGCATGAATTGGGCGAACCATCGATGATGGTTCCTCACTGAATTCGTAAAACTCACCCAAAATTTGCATATATTTTTCCGGTCTTGAAGAATACCCCATTTGACACGGGAGTATGTCTACTGTAGGCAAGTGAAGGATAGAGGTCGAGATCAGTTCGCGTCTGCATTAGTGTCTCATAAAATTTGTTTCAAAATCTCTGTAAAGGATGCTTTGTATTCATAATGAGCCCAATTTGGTTATGGCTTTTTGTTCATTAAATGACTTTTGTAAATTATTGTTAAATGGTTGTAATAACTGAAAATGTTTATTTATGAACGTGGGCTCAGACTGTTTACTGTTTTTTGCGCGAATGAATGTCTTAAAAAAACATATTGCTACTGAGTTTTGACTGATTGATGAAACACGCCACCCTCGCGGGGCACGAACTCGGATATCACCAACGATGTCGGGTTCAGGTCACGCGGGAGTGGGGCGTTACACATGTAAACCCTCAAGATTATCAGAAGGAATGTACTTACAGTTGCAAATCTGGCGTCAGCTGAGAGGGTTGTGGTGGTGTATCGACATTGACAGCTAGCTAAGCGGAAGGGGGAAGTCGTCGGGCATCATCCTTTGTCCTTGGCATTGTTCCAAACTTGAAGAGTGACTTGGAAAATCAAGGTTAGGGCACACGAAAATAACAGCAGAAGGGTTGTCGGCAATGGTTGTTGGACAAAGGAGGTTGGGTATTGAATAAAAAGAAGGTGAAAAGAAATTGACATAATAGGGATGATGGGGGTTGTGCGGCAACTGAATTTTGGGGTATAAAAAGGAATGTGTGAGAGAGGTCGGCAATTGATGATGGAAGAAAGAAAGTGGTTGTGGCGGAGAAGGTTTGGGGAGGGTGGGTCGACGGTGGTTGCAGGGAAACAATGGGGTTGTCGGCAAACACAAAGAAGAGGGAAAAAATCTGGGTTATGAGATGAAAAAGAGGGTTTTGCATGGGTTTGGAAAAATTTTAACAGACTAGGGGAATGGGTGTTGTGAAACCAATTAGGTAAGATGGAGGGGTTGATTTTGTGAGAATGAGTTACCGGCAATTGATATTGGGTGTTTTGAAGTGGAGATAGGGAGGGGGTCGGCAATGGAGTCACTCTTCATTTGGGCATTGTGCCAAATCATGGAGAATGACCTGCATAAATAGAGATTAACGCAAAACCAAATTAATAAAAAAGAGTTGACTGAGTGAGTGTGTAATGGAAGAGGGGAGTTGCGTGGAGTTTTAGTGGTTAGGTGAAATTGAAGGATTAAGGTGAATGTGGGTGAAGTATCGGTAATTAGAGATTGAAGATGAGAGAAAGAATTTGGGGGAAATAAAGAAAGAGGGAAAAAAGGGGAGGCGGTAACTTAAAGAAATTTCGTTTGTTTTTGTTTTTGTTTTTATTTTTTTAATTTTCATTTAAAAAACAAGATGAATATTAAAATTGCATAATAAAAAATATGAAATTAAATTCCTAACTAAACTTAATTAAACAAAAAATAAAAATAAAAGAAAATTGCTAAAAACATAAAAGAAAGGATACGAATGGGGTGCCTCTCGTTAATTGCTTATCGAAGGTCATAAGCTAGACCCTTGGCATATGTACATCATCCATTATGGATTGGATGCTTGATTCCAACAGGAAACATGTTCAAACTCCATGAAAAACCTAGAGCAACTTCCCTTAAAGTAGACTCTTTATCAGCATGATGCTCCATGGCTTCTGATGAGTGGAACTTCATCGCTTCACCATCATACTCTAATGTCCACTCGTCTTTCCGGGCATCGCCCTTCTCACACCAGGATGGTCTCTGTAAAAGTAATGACAGTGGTTGTGGAGACTCAACATCCTGCTTGTTACCTTCGATCTTCAGCTCACTTGCCCACAGCTCTCCTAAAAACTGCACTTCTTGCGACTCTTCCTGTTCTTCTTCTTCTTGTGCCTATAAATCACAAGGAAAAGGAAACGAAATTTGGTTAGCGATAACATGAACTGCCTCACTTACCTTAAGAGGTTGCACACCCTCCATCCTTTCTCGAACTGTAATCTCTTCCTCTTCTAACTCTGCTTGTTCTTCCTTCTTTGTCTTAAAAAATCGACTTGGAAAAGGAGGCGGAAGCACCTTGTTTAGCACCCGTTTTTGGTTTAATTCAGGTTAGGTTGGAAAATTTTCAAAACTTTGTGCCTCCATTTGGTTGACGGTAGCTGCAATTTGACTTAGCTGGTTTTCCAAATTCCTTTGTTAGTTTTCCAAATTTCGGATACTTGTTTCAGTATTTTGCTGAAACATCTAAATGTTAGTGGTCAAAGTTTGCAACATAATTTCCAAAGAACACTTACCTTTGGCATTTGATGTCATATTAGAATTTTGTCGAGGCACGTACGGTTGTCTAAACTGTTGGAATTGAAGAGTCCTCATCTCCAAAGTCATTATGATCTCCTCCAAATACATATTATTAGCTTGTGGTGGTGATGGTGGAGGTGGAGGCTCGAAGTAGGACTGCTCTTTATAGTAACTCGGTGGGGAACTAAATCCGTACTTTGTATCCTGCAAAGAGGAACATGTACAAAAAGAACAACCAAAAAATGAGCAAACTTCATATACCTTAGCTTGTTGGTCATCTCTCGGTACTTGCGCGATTAAGGGTGTGAAATCTGCCACTTGATGGTAAAATCTAGAAGTCGCAATAGATGGAAACTCAGTATCATAATAAGGATAATATGAATAATCAGAATTAAAAGCATACTTGATAGTGAGCCATGTCGTTAAAAGATCGAAAAATCAGAAAGAGTTGTGAAATTGAAACAAACAGAAGACAAGGTAACCAAGAGCAACAAAAACAAAAACACAAATAAAAACAAAAGCATCACTAATAAAAACCGTTAAGAAATTCCCCGACAATGGTGCCAAAATTTGGTGATGCTGTCGCTTACAACCCAATATAAAAGAAATCACTTCCGTTAAAACAAATTAATGTAGTAGTGGTAAGCAGATATCGTTCCCACGAGGAATTTTTAACGGTAAAGGTTAGCTAGTTCAAACGGGACAAATAACGAAAATAGAGAGGGGGGTTTTGTCACGACAATATCAGAAAATTAATAGAAAAACCACAAATAAAAAGCAATAATTAAATATGAATCCTGGACATAAAATACCTTGGTTTCGGGTCACCGATGTTATCATGCTATTATGGATCCTGGACATAAAATTGCAATCATTAATAAACATTTATTGGGGGAAGTTTCTCTTAAGTGTAATGACTAGAAACATGTATTCTAACAATCTTTTTAAACAATAACCTAGATACGATCATAGGTAAATTGAATAATAGCATTAAGAATCAAGAACCAATTACAAGTGATAAACATGTACGACATGCAATTGTTAATGTTGTTATTTTCTATCTTTTTGTGTGTTAATTTTCTTTATTATTGAGGTTTGAAGTTGTACTTAATGGGAATTAATCTTGTTTTATTTCAAGGTGTATTTCGGAACAAAACAGAAAAAACTGCAACAATTTTGGAATAAAAAGAGTTGAGCTAGACGTTGACCCTAATTAGACATGGCCTCGTACAACAATCAAAAACGTAAAACACAGCAGGTGACGTAGATTTTTGGAAGCAACCAATGCAGATTTTTTTTGGAGCAAAATTAAATTGAAGTTGGCGTTTGAATAGCAAGTCACGCACACAACCAATTGAGACAACAAATCACGCAATACACGCTAGAGGCTCATTAAATAGTCTTATAAATTAGCAACGGAGAGGATGCTACACTTCAGAAGCTTATGGCAGCCAGCAAGCATTTGGATTTAAAAGGATCAAATCAGCGCCTTCAAGTAACGCAGACGCAAGCTACAAGGGACCCTCATTCACGCCACTATAGAGATTAGAGATAAATCAGGTAAATCAATGTGGCAGTCCAAAAGAGGAGGATTTTAAAGCTTCAATTGGAGAACAAGGGACGCTATCAAAGGAACAACGCATGAGGCTGGACACGCACAAAGCAGAGGCAACACGTGGAGAATTAAAATCAACAAATTAACAATAGAAGACGTGGACAACTGGAATCAACGAAGCAGCAACACGCACAGAGGAATTAAATTAACAACATTAGACAAAAGAAACAGCTACGTACATCACAGAAGTCACGCAGAAGAGGGCTTTGGGGTGAGGCCCAACGAAAGTGACGCAAACTAAATTGAGAGCCAGGAATTAGCCCAAAAGGGCGAAAAAAAACAGATTAGAATAGAGAGGGGGTGTCGGCGAGAGGGAATAATACGCAGAGGATAGAACAGTGCCGCCGGAGAGTAAATTAACACAATCATCTACAGCATTTGAGACGCAATAGAAGAAGGCACAATAGGAAGACGCACAGTAGCGTAGACAAAGGGACGGCGGCAGATAGCAATCAAGGGAAGATGATAGTAACAGTTCCAACACCAGTGACAATCGGAATAGATAGGGAAAATATAATGTTGGGTAACTAAATTTTATTTTTTAGTTTACGGAATCCTAGTTATTGAACTTCGCATATTGTGAGATTTTGTTCTTTGTTTCAATCGATTTATTAGTCAAGTATCAATTATTTTTCTGAGTTATTATTTGATTGTTTAATTAGACAGCTAGGTGCGCAACTAGTTTGTGTTTTTAAATCAATCAATTGCTAGGAAAAATAATTGTCTAAGCTAAATGTACATCGTATGTATGTTGTCTAGTTTGTCGATTTTCTTGATTCATAAAGCTATTAATTAATTAAATATGAGATCATATCCAGGTTATTAATTAATAAGGGTTAATTCAAATATATCTAGGTTATTAATTAATAAGGGTTAATTCAAATACATGTTTTGGTTAACTAAACATAAGAGAAAACAGGTAGAGAAATTTACCACGACGAATGCTAAACTAATAAATTGGTTATTTTTAGTGTCGATGATCAATGCAAGTTCAATAACGAAGGAGACCGGAAACCAAGATTTATTTTCATTGATTGTTAAATTCTAATTATTTTGTTTTTAGTTATTTTTTTTAATTCAATTTCTATTCATATTCTGTTTAATTCAAAAATTCAAAAACCCCCTTTTTCGTAACCACCAGTTAATTTCATTGCATAAACTTTACGTGCATTCTCTGTGGGATCGACCTAGACTCACCACTTTATAGTAGTAGTCTAGTTAATTTAATTTTGATTAGCGTTACGACGCGCGATCAATGACATAGTTTTTTTAATCAACCTCAGTCTCATATTCAATGTCATATGCTATTGAATATTCTTCTCTTGCCCACAAACACATGTTAAATCATGCCAACTTTTGAGATATCATTAGTATCTCTCATATGTCTCATATACTAGTGGATTTTGTCGTATTAGACTTTAAAGATGATCAAAATTGTTCGCTAATCCTTGGCTTACCATTTTTTACCGTCGAAAACATTGTGATCAATGTCCATGAAGACAATCTCATCCTTTGAATTGGAGATGAATAAGGCATTCAAGAATCCGAGGGAAAGTAACTCATTCAGGAGAATTAATGTGTTCAAATCTTCTAAGGAATAAAAGGACCAAAAACAGATGATAATGGATATAGGGCTTAAAGCATATAAGAAAATCTTTGTTCATGAAGTGGAAATTGAAAAGGAGATAAAGGTGACTGAAGAAGAACAAGAAAAGATCACCCTCATATAGGGAACATTGTTAGATCCAATAGTAGATTTAGGGAGTTTAGTTATTCTCTGTTTTGTTGATAGTTTATTGTTTAAAAGAACATTATTGAAATTATTAAGTTTCCTTAATTTGATAGATTATTTCCTTTTCATTATCTCTCAACATGTAGCTTATTTATGAGCTATGAAGCTGAAATTGGGAGACACAAGTGGCAGCAGGTCACTCAGAATTGATCCTGGTTGAGTTTTCGAAGGATGTAAGGTCAAGCTAATGACCATAAATTAGCACGTTCAATAGTTAAATTTAAATTTCTGTCTTTAGTTAGATTTGTTTTGAATTTTAAAAATAATTTTTTAATGATTTGGAATAGTTTGGGGTTATTCTCTTACTCTCTTTAAGCAGTTATAAGATAGGACAACAATCTTGGGCATCAAGCATATTTGATCTCAACACTACTGCCATCACTATGACGGTTCTGTGCTTTTAACTTTTATCTTTTCATTTCTGTCTTTATTTTGTTCTTATGTTTTGATTTACTTTATATGTTTTTATTCCCACCTTATGTGTTATTGTTTGCTCTTCTCACATTGAGGACAATATGTTGTTCAAGTGTGGGGACTCTACAATTGTCAAGGATAACATTTGAAAGGAAACCATATGGTGCAAATGATGCAGGTAGTATTGACATATCCATAGTGGATATAACTTCACCAACTGAGGCGTTGGATGGTAAAGAATTACGTAAAGCAGTAGTATCAATAATTTCCTCTAGGGGACCAACCATACTAAAAAGAAATGGTCTTGCCATCTTTAACTGAATGATTACAAGAATATCTGATAAGCTTTCTTAAATTAAAAAAGGATTTTATAAGTGATGAGGCATTATAAGGAATTTTGATGTTTTATAGATTCTAATTTTTTACAAAATATGAATGCATCCATTTGATTCATAAATATTGTATATCAGATAGTAACCTCCAAAGTCTCTTGGTAAGGAAAAAATTAAGCATCTTAATTTGGAATATTCACAATCTTCCAGCTTTCTTTGACATGCAAATCTCAAACCATCTCACATTATAGTTGGCTTAACCATTTGCTTTCTAGAGAAAGTCCTTAGAGAATTTTTCAATTTCTTTTGACACTGCTTTGGAGAAAATAATATGTGAAGCCCAATTGTTGCTTAGTAAGGATAACTCTAAGTTTATCAATCGATATCTACCTACAATGGTAAAGGCTTTGGAGCTCCAACTCATAATTCTACACTTGATTTTATCAATGATATGCTTAAAATCATTGAAAATAGGCTTGATTGATGATATAGGAACTCTAAGATATTTGACCAGAAGTTGAGATTCCTTAAAACTAATGTATGATGATCTTCTAGTTGATAGAGGCATTTGTAAAGATGAAAATGATGGATTTTTCATTCTTGATTACTAGACTAGAGACCCTTTTGAAAATTGTGCAGGCTTTTAATATAGTTGAGTTTGAATTTAAATATGCTTTGGAGAACATCAAAACTGAAGTTTATAATCTTGAGCTTCTTGCATTTTGAATGAAACTTTATCTTATAATTTTTATGCTATTTCTTCTTCGAAGTCTGGTGAAAACTTTAGATACCAATGAGGATAGGTAAGGGGAAATAAGATCCTCTTGCCTAATGCCTCTAGTTACACAGATTCTCTTGGTGGTTTGCTTATTAACAAGAATTTTGTATGAAACTGAAGTACTACATTATGATATCCATTCAATAAAGATTTCTGGGAAGTCAAAAGACTTCAATGTGTTTAGGATAAAGGTCTAATCAACCGTAACATATGCTTTCTGAAATTCAATTTTGAAAGCCCAATTTTTACTATTACTTTTCCTATTATATTGCTTAAACAATTCTTGAGCCAAAGCTATGTTGTCATCAATTTTTCTATTTGGAATGTAAGCACATTATGTAGGACCAATTAGATCATGAATAATGGATTTAAGTCTCTCAACAATCACCTTGGATATGATATTGTAGATAGAAGAATAATAAGAAACAGGCCTGAAGTAAGATAGGGACTTGTGTTCCTTTCCTTCGTGGATTAAAATGATGAAATTCTTGTTAGGGAAGAACTCTTAAACTACTTTCATAATAGTTTTCTTGAGAATATCCAAAATTTTGTAAGAAAAAAGAATGTTTAATCCATCAAGGCCAAGAGTTTTGCACTTAACTAGAGATTTGGTGGAATTTTCAATTTCAAAAGTTGACATTGGTAGAGAAAGATTTTGCTTAACATTAGCATTGAACTCTTATTGAACAATCTACTTAATCGATATAACAGAAGAAGAAGAAGGAGAAGGAGATCCTAGTAATTGTGAAAAATGGCTTTTAGCCTTAGATTAAAATTCAAATTGACTATGAATGATAACTTCCAAAGAGACTATTCTTTTAGACGACTTTTTTGTTGATACATTTAAAAAAGAAAAAGGTGCTTTCATCACTATCTTGAAGCCATTTATTTTAGATCTTTGCTTTTAGAGTGAATAACCAAAATTGGCATGAATGAAGTAGCTTAAGGCTATTTGTTCTGCCTCTTGGAAGGAGGGGTTAGTGGGGTTAAGGTATAAATTAGTTTGAGCATTCTTTAGTTACAGTCTTCATAAGGTACCTACACTCACATAAGAAAAGTTGTATAAAATATTTTTAAAAAGTAATTCAAATTGTATAAGACTCCATTCAGTCCCTAGCAATGGTGCCAAAAACTTGTTGAGCAAGTTTTATATAAATAAAACTCTCTATACTACAAGTATACAGGCCGTATCTTATGCTGTCAAGGGTATCATTCCCATGAGAAGAATTAAACAACTAAATGACTTGAAAAGAACTTTGTATAAGGTACTAAGAATTGATTTGAACTAAAAATAAGTAACTGAAATTAAAACAAATAATAAAACAAAACAAATAAATAATAAAACAATTAAGCTACCAATGAAATTGAGTTTGATCAAAGTTGAAGACTTAGGAAATATTCTATCTTTATTTTGTTTCTCTTTATCTTTTTGATTCAATTTATGTTTGATCCATGATATCCTAAATTTTTTACTACTCTTTCTCAGGATCTAATCAAATAACTCCAATTGAATTCAACATTTGTAGAATTTTAATCTCTCGATTCACAAAACTACTCCTAACTTGTTCAATTAGATTTGAAGTAATCCTATAGATAATTAATTTAAAAATTAAGATCTCTCTTAATTGGTCATTAATTTGATAATTGTAAGTCTATGAAGTTATCAATTGTATAAATGAAAATTATCCTAAACATTCAAATATATATTGAATTCAACAAGAAATAAGGTTCACAAATAATTTCTAAATATGGAATTTAGAAATCCATAATCATGTTATACATTATAGAAATCCAAATACATATTTAAGAAAATGAAAGAAATAAGGAAAAAAGAATGAACACTGATTGAAGTCTTGATCTGAAATGCTATAATTTCTCTAAAACTCTCTTTTGATCCTTCCTCTTTAATATGCGTTGATGTGCTCGATGCTGCATCTTTTTGGTATTTTTGATGTTCTTTTATAGTGCTTGAGAGTACTAAGGCCCTATTTGGTTGGATGCTAATTAATGGAATGGAATGTAATAGAATGGAAGGAAGTGGAATGGTTTATAATGGAATGGAATGTAATATAGTAAAAAGTTGTTTGGAAAGGATGGAAGGGTTCATAATGTAATG
>JAOTAZ010000009.1:5316752-5328168 GCA_025629785.1 Erythroxylum oxycarpum | reverse complement strand
TGAAGAATCTGGGGAAAGAAGAATCAGATTCTAAGACAATAGCAAGAATTGAGGGGGAGCGTGCCAAAAAGGGGACTACCTCAAAGAAATCAAAATGTTTGCGGTTGGAGAGAAGAAATCATCAGATGAAGCAATGAAAGATAAAATCATTTCTCATAAAGAGGGAAGGCAGGTGCGATATATAGAGAAAGTGTCGTTGAAGAGAAAACGGGAGACACTTCTATCAAAAATACCTAAGCAAGCAAAAAGGTCGCTTAGAGTGCGAACCCTGCGTCAGGAAGAGGAGAAGAAAAGAAAAGAGCTGATTCAAAGTGAAGACTCTAAGAAGACAACACCTCAGGCAACAAGGTCTTTAGTCTCAATCTTAAAGGAAGATTCAGCAAAATTAGCTAAAGAGGCTGAGATTAAGAGGAAATTGGAGCTTGAAAGGAAAAAATTGCAATCTCAACAAACTCTGACATCGATTGAAGAAAACAAAAACCAAAAATCAGTCAGAGCAAGAGCATTGCCACTGTTGTTCAGAAGAAGAAGACAGTTGAAAGTAGTTCAGAACACGTCAATACCTCTCAACCTTTGGGAAAAGAGGATCTAAGAATCAAAGTTATTCAGAAAGTTCAACCTGTAAGGAGTAGGACCTCAATAATCATGAAAGAATCCCTAAAAAGGTCAGTCATGACACAATTACAACCAATCTTGGTAAATAGTAGTACGATGCATCTGCTAACTGAGGACGAGATAAGTATGTAGGGTTTTTGAAGGATCAAGGAATGAAACCATACCCATTACAGATAGTAAAGGGGAAGTATACTATGTTTCCAGTCACACCAAGAACTGTGATCAAGGTTGTGCCTGACTTTCAACCAAGACCTTACATTGTTCGCAATGATGATAAAGGGAAGAAGAAATTATACCCCAAAGGAGTATTGAGTGATTTGATAGATGATCAGATTGAAGCTAAAGTGAGGGACATTGATGAGGCGTGTTATGCAGTCCAGATGATGGGAACCTATGTTACCTACCACATTTTGAAGGCCTCAGGAAGCAACTGTGGTCGAGGAACCACTGAAGACTCTTATTAGGTAGTTGGAAGAATTACAGAAAGTTAGTACACATCTGTAAGGATTGGAGATATCAGCTACTCAATCGAGACTCTTGTGCACATGATTCTGCACATTAGGCCGCTAAGTAGTGTGTCTTCATTCGGAGATGTGCTACACCTATTTGGAAGAAAAGCTCCACCATTAACCAACCCTAATGACATCAACCTCCTAGAGATGAACTTATCTGTGCAACCTCGTGCCCTTAAGATCGGTGAACAGGTTATTTTATCTTTAGATGCATACAACACCACTATTGCTCTTGAAGTAGAAGAGCAGAAAGATGATGATCGATCTACTTCAATAAGTGACTTACGAGAGGAAGTAGCTGAAATAAGACAAGACCTCAAGTCACTTCGCACAGAAGTGAAGGAAATATTTTTAGAGATAATGAAGCATCTACGGTCGTAATTCATTTTTGATTAATAACAAATAGGTGGAGAAGGGAGAAAGGAAAAAGGAGAAAAAAAATAGGGGGAGGAAGAGTAAAAACAAAAGAAGAGAAGAAGAAGAGAAGAAAGGAAGAAGAGAAGATAAGAAGAAGTTCTGCTTGTAGTGTATAAATTTTGTGTACATTTTTCTGTTTAGATACTTTCTTTCTTATTAATATGATTATTTGTTATCATCAAAAAGGGGGAGATTGTTAAGTAAAAATGACTTAACGTCAATGATTTTGATGAAGTCCAAATAATATTGAAAGAAGAAAGTAAGATGAAAGCAGAAGAATATGAGACGGAAGGCGCAAACCAAAAGTGAGACGGAAAGCGCAAAACAAAAGTAAGACGGAACGCGCAAAACAAAAATGAGATGGAAGCAATATGAGACGGAACACGCAGAACAAAAGTAAGGCGGAAGCAATATGAAACGAAAGTGCGAAGATAAAAGTCATACGATAGAAAGTGAGACGGAAGCGCAAGATAACAATCAGACGGAAGGAAGTAAGACGGAAGATAAGACGAAACAAAGTCACACTTAGACGATAGAAATTAAGACGAAGCAGAGTCAAACTAAGATGAAGCAAAAGTCAAACTTAGACGATAGAAACTAAGACGAAGAAGAGTCAAACTAAGACGATAGCCAGATGGGGATTTTTAAAGAAATTAGTAAAAAGGGGATCAGTGAAAAAATATACACAATTTAACCCCCCTTCTTGTGCATTCGTATATCGATTATTAAGTCTTTATTAATGTGTGCTTCACTTCAAAACTAAGACGAAGCAAATTGATGATGAATAAGTTCTAGCTTTTTGCCTTTATATGTATGGTGTCGTATAATTGGGCACTTATATTAACTTTTTGATTGTTTAATTTGGTTTAAAACATAGGGAATAAGGTCATGCAAGCCAAAAATAATTGGAACTGAACAATTGTGAATGAAACTGCAAACAATATTTGAACATACAAAAGCTTCAAAATACGTGAGGCAATTAGATCAGTATATTGATAATAGACCAAATACTGGTAATGAAGTACACATAAAAGTAAGCAGCAGGTTGAAGCAGTATGAAGTTTGTATGCAAATGTCCAATAAGGTTGCTTGTACAATTGTCTCTCTGATAATTGTCATTTCATGTTCACATTCTTTGACTTCTTCAAGTAAAAGTTCATAAGAATTTCGGTTTTTCTGTTACGACGAGTGTCTGGAGTGGATTGTGGATCTAATTGTATCGTACATTCAATATTGTTGATTGGTTTATTAGTTTGTGATGGCAAATCGTTTTCAGCATGGCATAATCTTTTTTCAATGCATTGTCTAACTGATGAAGAAGATTTCGGAATATGGTCTGAAAATATAGGAAATCATAATATATTAGGCAGGTGATATAAGGTCAGATTACTGGAAAGCAAATGGTATATACAAAAATAATAAAAGATTACATTAGAGACGAAATAAAATGAAAGAGGAATGAAAAACACCTGAGATTGTTAGAGTTATAATTTCATCATTGTTAAACTGATCATCAGTTGAAGGTTGGTCATTTTTTACGGGTGAAACTGAAGGCTCCTCTACTTTATGAGCATCAATTTTCTGGTAGTAAATAACAGTAAATCGCTAAGCTACATCTGATGATTTAGTGTTTGCTGGTTTGGCATAGAGAAGAAACGTATCAGTTTTCAATTGTTCGTGTAGGTTCTCTAACGAAAGATCCATGTTCTTATAATGCAAAACAAAAAATGTCTATCGTCAATGAAATAACTACATAAAGATATTTGGGGTTAATTAAATTGGAAATGTAGACGAAAGAAGTAAGGAAGAATATAACCTTATTGGAATATTGCATAGCTTCAACCGCAGTGAAATTTAAAAGTTTTTCAACTACGTAGCCGAAAATGGATGTCGTGATAGTCCCTATTTCTGCGGTCAAATCTATGTCATATCGGCATCTGCACAATAAAGTTAGAGTAGTTCATAAAGATGAGTGTGGGCGGAAAAGATGTACAGGTGACATGTAACTAAAAAATTAATCTGAAAATTTAAAAATTTGCATGCAAGGAATAAGCAACAAATCCAAGATCGTAAATAGAAGGGAGAAAACTTGGTTCAACTGTTAGTTTTTGTCTGCCATAATTACAAGTAAAGAGCACTCTATATGCAGCAGCTGTAAAGCGAAAGCATTTCTGGCAAGCTATATACTAGTATTTTTGTTGAATGTGTTGAAAGGAAATTTGAGCTTGAATCCATGATATCTAGGGAAAAATCTATAAGAAGAATTAGAGGGACAAGTTTTGAATTAAATATTGAAGGGGAATATGTAAATGTAATTACCTTGGGGGTAGAATCTAGAAACATGATCTTAGTGATTTTTGGTGAGATGTAGAAGATATATCAGGATTGTATTTGAAGTAAGCTTGTTTATTGATGAGGTTTTTTATTTCTTTATTATTTCGCGGTGCCCTATAACATAATAATTAGATAAATGAAAATATAATGAATTAAAAAATTTCTTACATAATTTGTAACGAGACATTTGAAACGTTATACGTAACATAATGGATTACCAATTTTAAGATCTGTAACTTCGTGTATTGGTGGGTCAGCGAGGATTGCTGAGTCGAACTGTGTTGATAATGCAACACCTAACATTTGAAAATGTAAGTTTAAGATAGAATAAAAAGGCACACAGTAAAAAAAATACTGTTGTAGAAGTTGACTTGAGCCTTGTACAGAAAATAATTGGATGAGAGTGAAGTGCTTTCGTAATTTTTTGGCCCTCGTTGTCAACAAAAGAATTCCACAGTGATGATAGTATGACTATTTGTTATCTAATAAAAAAGAAAAGATGTTAAAAAAATATTAATTTTGTTAACTTTAACCAAAAATATTAACAAAGACAGAAAGTGAAAATTACTCTTTGTTGGTGATAACAAATTTTTTTACAATTGAAGTTCTGCCATCTTTGATGATTTCTTTTTTATCCAACACTTCAATAACGAGGGCTAAAATATCTATCATGTGTTAAAGACAAACGTAATTAGTAACGGAAAAGTTTTTTGAACATTGTATGAAGAGATATATTGAGCATCTAACCAACTGATTTTTTCTTGTCATCAACAGAATCTATAAGGTTTTTGAAAGGTGTGAAGTTGAATTTGACAGGGGTGATTGTATCAGTTTCTGTCACAAGCTCGATGATAGTACGACTTGTAATAATCCACTATATTTTCAAATTTTTGCTTTAGTATTGAGGCGGAATCGATTTCACGATGGCATTAGAGATGATATACTTTTTACATGGTTCTAAGATGTTGCCAATTCTTTGGATATCATTGTTGAATGTGATACCCTCAACTTGCAATCCCTATTAGTTATAAAGAAATTATTGATACATAAGTTGATAAAATGTAAAATGAAGAAAGTGTAATCGATATACCTCAGAATTGCACAAGATAAACTTTTGTTTTTTAGATGGTGTAGCAAGTAAAGCGATGATATGTTGTTTTTCTTGCACTATCACCTCACAAGACCATGATTGCACTCTAGGGAAAATATCCTTGATTAATAGACGATTTTTCATGTTGAAAGAATATGTTAAATGGGCAAGTGAAGAGAAATAATTATTCATATGAAATTTAATTATGTGAACTGAGAAAACAAACAAGTAATATACCTCTGAGGAAATTTGATGTTTTATAATTTGGACAATTGAAAATTTTCACAGAAAACAATATTTCTTCTTTTTTTCGAATTATGAAGATTCAAAAGTTTCAGGAATAATAAGAACTTTAACTGATTCAGGAGTTTAAGCTCCTAACAGAGCCACATATAGTTGTCCATGTGAGAATGTAGGTTGACGAAGATAAATTCCTACATGATCAAGTGTTTGACCTTGGGATTTGTTTATGGTTATTGCAAAACACAGATGAATTGGAAATTGTGTTCTAATAAGAGGAATTCCATTTTTTTCGTTCTCCGAAGATTGCAAAGGAATCTTAGGTATAAAAATTAATTTTCCTTTGTGAGGTCCAGAAACAATTTCAGCTGAAATTGTATGATCTTTTAGCTGTTTGCATATCAAGCTTGTTCCATTGCATAATCCCTTAGTTGGATTTAAATTTATGAGAAGCATGATTGTAGAGCCTTCGACAAACAGTTGAAGTAGTCTTAAGCTGTGGAAAAGCATGGATTCATCATAACTTTTGATTTGAAGTCGGTAGCAATAATACTCTCTGGCAGTTACTAGACCATGTTTATAGTGTGCTTTTTGAGTAACTAGTAATAGTAAGAAAAATATGATAAATTAATTTGTGTAATTAGATAACATTTGGGAAACAAGGGAATAAGCAGACAACTAACCTATGTTTTCGAAAGTGAATAATTCAGCTGGTTCAGTAAAAGTGCATAAAGGAGCAGCGCTTGTTTCATCAAAAGCATTAGTCCTGTTTGTTTGTGGAGTTAACCACTTAATGCTATGATGCCATCCTGATTTGCCCCACGGAAATAAAAGTGAATATTGAAGCAGGTTATAGCATACAAAATAAGATTGAATTCTACAACTAAGATATGAGTGAGTGTAGACTTGGATATGAGGAGATCTATCATGTTATTCATCATCATTTTCAGTTCATAAAGCAGCTACTTGTGATGTAGTAGGAAGATTGTAAACGTGTTGATCAAGACCAGGATAACATTTGAGAACAATTTCGTGATTTTCAAGCGGTGGAATATCTTTAAGACTTCAAAAGAACCTAGCATAAGGGTTATCTTGAAGAATTGTCATAATGAGCTTCAAGGTATTTTCACCAAGTTTATCAAAACTACTGATCCTTTTTTGTAGTTCTTCATCCGTATCAAAGAAATAAAGTTGGATTCTAGATACCCTAATGCTTGTTGGGACTAAAGTGTCAAGGAAATGATAAACTTGTCCTTGAACACGGAATGTATAAATTCCCTTTGTGTTTTTTTGTGAGGTCACGATCATATCTGGCTCCATAGGAAGTGAAGGCTAGATTGTTATTGTATGTACGAAGATTCTTCCTAAAATGTTCTGATTTTTCGTCACTGTTTAGAAACAAAGATTTTAAAGCATAAGGCATTTGAGGAGCAACAATTGAAATTTTTCCAGATAAGCAACAAAAGAATGGAGGTTTAAGATAAAATCATTTTGCGTCACAATATTCACAATTTGGAACAGAAGGAAGATGTTGAGGTTTAATAGGCAAATTCTGCAAGGATGCTAATGTTGAAGCAAAGGTGCGATGATTAATCCCTTGAAACATACAAAAAGAGCATTATCACTTTGTGAACTAGTTAGATTGGAAATAGTTTTAATATAGTAAAAAAAAGGTACCTTCATTAATGTGATCAACATGGATATCAATACGTTAGTGACATATTTGTTCACAAGAGGGTTCATGAGGAGGAAGTTGACCGATGGATGGTTCGCTATTAATGAAAGAATCGTTATCTTGATGAGTAATTGTTTGGGGAAGTGTCGATGAAGTGGAACTTTTGTTTTTTGCAGCTCGACTTTCTCTACCCCGGCACAACAATTCTTGTTTTTTATCATTTACCATTTCAGCATAATTTTGACGTCTTTTAGCATTTATATCCATATTTAGAAACCTGAGGGATGGAGAAAATATGAACATCTTTGATCCATCCATTGATGATGTTTGATAATAATATTTGTTATATATATATATATATATATCTGGACTATAATTGAATATATATTATAAATCATATCAGAGCACACATGTTAAAAAAGCATAAAGATTATGTTTATGAGTGTTGATTAGAAGAAAAATTTCTTACACAATAGATGTAACAAAGGATAAATTTAATAAAAAGTTAATAATGAAGTGGTAACATTTTGAAATGCAAATAAATAAAGGAAAAGATGAAGTAAGGACACAGCGGATGAAAAAGGTTAGCAAAATATTTTAAAAAATATGTAACAAATTATATGTCTAACAAACATGATTATTATGCATTAAATAACTATACTAGAATATAAAACTATATATTCATTTAAGATAACCATACATACCTTAGTAATCAAAGAATGCAGCAGAGAATAAGCAAGGAACCTAAAAAAATGGAGTATAAATGTAGTCAAACTAATAGAATAAGGAAAAAGTTTTAATCAAAAAAAGGAAACGATATTTAAAAAAATTAAAATAAAGCGGATTATTGTATCAATTAAAAAAGTAATAAATGGAAAACATTAAAATTTGATAGTTTTTAATAGAGTTTGATCAACTGCATTTATTGGTTGTATTTATTGCTTGTATAGTTCAGTTGAAGTGCTGGAGAAAGGAAATGAGGTCATATTAAACAAAATTGACAAAAATGTAATAAGCAGAAGATAAAGATACGATGTTATTGAAACGATAATTTAAAAAAAAAGCCATGGATAAAAGAATGTCTCACTAATATGAACGGTTGTTCTTTGTTTCTTGAAATTCTGGAATGGAGATTTTGATCTATTCAGGTTAAAGAAGAAGAAGGTAAAATAAGACGGCATCTGAGAGAAGTAAAGTTTGGTGGGAGAAAATGTTTCAACGGTAACGATAGATATGATATGAGGGTTAAGACACAAGAGAAAAGGTAAAATATAAAGGTGTCCGTGGAGGGCATGCAAGGGCTAAAATTTTGATGTAAATTATTTTAATCACAGAGAAATGGCGGTAGCATGATTGATTAATAAACGGGTGCAAAAAAAAGGCAAACAATCATAGTAATTTCTAAATGTGTAGACGAGAGGAAGATACGTTAAATATTGGGTTTTCAAGAATAATCTGGGTTGTATTAAATGATGATTGCTACATTAAATAGGGATACAAGAAAAGGGAAGCAATCATAGTAATTTCTCAATGTCTAGAGAAGAGGAAGACAGGTAAATATTGGGTTTTGAAGAATAATCTGGGTTGTATTAAATGACGACTGCTACATTAAATAGGGGTGCAAAAAAAGGCAAGCAATCATAGTAATTTCTGAATATGTACAGAAGTGAAAATTATTGTTGAAGCTCAACTTGTCAGGAGTAGAAGGTGTATAATGATTAGAAACATCGATGAAGAAGTTGTTTCATTTTTTAGGCTTGATATGGTTCGAGTGTTAAGTTGTGGAAGTTAATTTAATCAGTAAAAACAGTACCGAATCTTATAACAAAATTTTATATTATAATAACCGATGTCTGGTTCATACATTTTGGGGGTTACTGTGTCTTTCCTTGGAAGAAAAATAACACATATCATTGGTTGAGTTCATTAAATATAATGAGACAGGTAAAAAATTTTGGCAGTCTTGAGAAATCTATCACCAATCGATTGAAACGTCAATCTTTGTTCTGATCCTCTTCTTCTCTAATTCTCTTCATATTTGCTTATGTCTCCAATATCTTATCAGTAGTATAATTTAAGACCAATGCATGGTTCATACATTTTGGCGGTCACCGTCTCCTTTGTAAGTAAAAAAATACGTACAATTGGTTGAGTTGATTAAGTATAATATGGCAGGTAAAAAATTTTGGTGGTCTCGAGAAATCTATCATAGAAAGGTTAAGATTTCAGGTTAATTGCATACTGCAATGCTGGTTATGCCGCCGAGTATATGTCAGCCGCAAGTTGCAGGTTGCAGAAGTTACGGATCAAGTACCAGTTAGAAGTCAGAGGAATGAATAGAAGCGTCAATATCTGTTCCGGTTCTCTTCTTGTGTGGTGCAAAACTTTTTTATATTATAATAATTTATCACCAATGTATGGTTCATACATTTTGTTGGTCACCGTCTCATTCCTTGTAGGTAAAAAAGCACATATCATTGGTTGAGTTGATTAAGTATAATGCGACAGGTAAAAAATTTTGGTGGTCTTGAGAAATCTGTCAGCAATCAATTGAAACGTCAATCTCTGTTCTAGTCATCTTCTTCTCTAATTCTCTCCATGTCTGCTTATGTCTACAGTATCTTATCCACAGTATAATTTAACGCCGATGTGTGGTTCATACATTTTGGTGGTCCCCGTCTCCTTCCTTATAAGTAAAAAAACACGTATCATTGGTTGAGTTGATTAATGAGTTGATAAGTATAATGTGACAGGTAAAAAAATTTTGTAGTCTCGAGAAATCTATCACAAAAAGGTTATGATTTGAGGCTAATTGCATACTGCGATGCTGGTTATGCCGTTGAGTCTATGTCAGTCGCAAGTTGCAGGTCGCACACGTTGCGGATGAAGTACGAGTTACAAGTTAGAGGAAGACCGTAACTCTACAGTTTGTTCATACGAACTATGAATAACTAGACATGTTCACTAATGTGGGGAAACCTCAACATGGTTATGCTGAGTGATCAATAACTACATATACTAATGCAGAACATTAATAATACTAGTAATAAATCATAATAACAATAATTAAATTAATCAGGATATTTGATATAATTAAATTAGTCAAAATCATAAAGATAATAATAAGAAGAAGAAAATTATTAACTATAAAATTTTCATAATGAATATATAAATATCATAACATATAAATATTATTGATCTGTACTAATTAATGTGAAGTCAAAATGAGTTCATGATCAACAATTTCGAACCTAAACTAAGGCGAAGAGGGAGTCAAACTAAGACGAAGCGCGGAGACAAAAGTAAAACCAAGTGCAAAGACAAAATTTTTTTATTATTGTTATTACATACTGCGATCCTGGTTATGCCGCCGAGTATATATTAGTCGCAAGTTGCAGGTCACAGACTAGGCAGAATATTAATAATACTATAAATAAATCAATAACAATAATTAAATTAATCAAGATAGGAAATTACAATATTAAAAAATAAAATTGATATAATGAAAGTAGTCAGAATAACAAAGATAATAATAAGAAGAAGAAAATTATTAACTATAAAATTTTCATAATGAATATATAAATATCATAATATATAAATATTACTGATCTGTACTAATCAATGTTAAGTCAAAATGAGTTCATAATCAACAATTTTGAAGTAAAACTAACGAAGCGGAAGTCAAACGAAGATGAAGCGCGTAGACAAAAGTAAGACCAAGTGCAAAGACAAAATTTTATTTTTTTATTATTGTAATTTCCTATTCTGATTAATTTAATTATTGTTATTATGATTTATTTACAGTATTATTAATGTTCTGTATGAATCAATAATCGTTTTATAAAGGGTTTGATTATACGTCTTATTTTTGCTTCTCCTCTTCTACTTACTTTTCCCTCTCGTTGTCTCCTGGCTTCGTCGTATTTTAAGACGAAGATGAGGTCATACTAAGACTAAAAACTAATACACAAAACTAAAACGAAGCTGACGCCATACTAAGACGAAGATGGGGTCATACTAAGACAAAAAACTAAGGCGAGGCTGATGTCATGCTAAGACGAAGACGACGTCATACTAAGACAAAAAATTAAGACGAAAAAACTGACGTCATACTAAGATGAAGATGACATCATACTAAGACAAAAAGTTAAGATGAAGCTGACGTCGTGCTAAGATGAAGATGACATCATGCTAAGATGAAAAACTAATACGAAGATGAGGTCAAACAAAGACGAAAAACTCAGACGAAAAACTAAGACAAAGCTAACGTCATATTAAGACGAAGATGGCGTCATATGAAGGCAAAAAGCTCAGACGAAAAACTAAGACGAAGCTGACGCCATACTAAGACGAACATGACGTCGTACTAAGATGAAAAACTAAGAAGAATATCTGTATATATATATATTATATACATATACGTAATAGGAATTATAATATTTACATTAATATATTAATTAATATGAATAAATAATATATATTTTATTATTTTTATATAATATATATATTTATCATAATAATTATTTATCAATT
>JAOTAZ010000009.1:5253500-5264353 GCA_025629785.1 Erythroxylum oxycarpum | reverse complement strand
TCTCTCTCCAAAAAGTCAAACTTTCTAAATTCTTCAAATTTTCACACTTTTTCTTTTTAATTCTTGTTATTTAACTTTATTTCAATCAACTCATCCACTTTCTTCTCATAATCCATATACATTCACTCAAATATCAAAGTCCTCAAAATTAAACAATTCATTTCTCATAAATTATTTCTTAATTTCATCAAATTTCCTTAAATTCCTAACTTTTCTCACCAATTTCTTTCTCATTTAATTTCATTTTAATATTTCTAATTTTCATCAAAAGTTCGGGGTCCAACAGTGCCTCACAAATTGTTTCCATTCTTTCACTGGATCTCGCTATTGAAACAATATACCTATTTGTAATTGCATACTTTCTTGTTGCTTCCCTCAACTACATCTCGTCTTTAAAGTTCATTCCAATTTTAAACTTAAAATCTATCATATCAACTTTTGGATTAAAGACAATGTATTTCTTCTTTGGAATAGATGCTTCATCATCACTACAAACTAGTGATTTAATTTCAATATCACTATCCTCATATTCACTATTTGTACCATGTGAACTTCCTTCTTCTCTTCCTATATCTTTGGAATGATCACCTTCTTTATTAGAATTCTTTCCACTACTTCCAACCCCATGGACAACATTGTCACATTCAAACTTACTATGTATATTCTTTGTATGTCTCTTCTCATTTGTTCTCATAGAAACATATTCTTCATCATCAGATGCAAATAACTCCTCATCAACTATATCATCTCCATAATAACTACCTTGTATAACAATGAAGTTATCATCTTGCTCCAATTGAACTTGGAACAACCCCTCGTCATTATCATCTAAATTCATTGCGAATATCAAAGTCTGATTCTTTACCATTTGTTACAGGATGTTCATAACCATGATCATAATAGATTTCAACATTCTGATAATTCAAATCTTCCATTTGTTGGAGCATAGCCAACATATCCTTATATTGGTGTAAGCTTAACCCCATCAAGCTTCTCATCGACTTATATGGAAATTTATAAAATATAGATATTACTCTCAATCCTTTATCTTTGGAAGATCCTTTTGGAACTAGCATGCCAAGTTCGTCAACACTCATATCCTTCTTCATAATCTTACACCCAACATATTTATTATCGTGCCTTTCCAACACTTCACCATAATGAAATTCAAAATTTACCGACATTTGTAAATTGTTGGGCATTTTTAACAATGACGTATAACATAACACACAAAAAGATGGTTATAAATGGATGTATATACAAAAGTTTAGGCTAAATAAAAATGAGCTAAAGGAAAGTGTGACTAAATACATAATGATAAATATTCCAAGATGAAAAAAAAGAAGCAACAACCAAGAAATCTCAAATTGGGGCAATTAGAAACACTAAAGAGAAGTAAATCATACTTAAAATCACCATTATTAACCCATCTTCTAATCTCAAAGTACTTTAATTCTATATACTTTGCATTGTATATGTTCTTTGTGTTCTTAAAAAAGAAAATTGCATATAAGCCATCACAATATATTTTTATTGAGTTAGGAATATAGTTAACAATCTTAACTAGTGTAATATTTTTTTTTTTTTACCATTTGGCTTCAGCTCCAACTTCAAAATAAGTAAAAATTTCCGCTTTTAATGTAGGAGTTACAACATACCATCTACAACTTTTCCAAGAAAATAAACTTCCTACAAACATGAAAATATAGCCTATATGTGACTTTTGATCATCTGAGCTCGCACCAGTAATAGAGTCTGCAGGTGACTTTCTACAAATCTTCTCTCTAAAACTAAAAAGCATTTAAAAATCTTTTATATCAAATGATTGATTTTTATTAGTTGAATTATTTTTAACTGATGTGTATTAATAATTAAGATTTTTGAAATAAATGATAAGTTACGTCAGTAAATTTATTGAAGACACTAATATTAGGTTACAATTAAAAAAATTTTAAATTTAATTATTATTTTTAAAATTTAAATTATAATTATAAAATTAAACAAAGTTTGGAAGTTTTTGTATTAACCCTTTCTCGTATCCTTATTAACTTAGTGTCCCTCCCGCGTAATCGAAAAATCGTATTAACTGGCTTCAACAACTGCCAGTTGTCACTGTACCTTTTGTTATTTTAAAATCGCAGTACAATCGGAAAAAGTAAAGACGGAAAGCTGAACAAATTAGAATAAACAAGGATATTAAGACAAGGCGACACAAGACACTAACGTTATTCACGGCCTTCGAACCACAAGCAGGATGAGACCAACTAGCCAATGAAATTTCGTTCCCGAGCCTTTTACTTTCAAGAACGCACGGTCAATGGCAGCTAACACCTTTTATGAATTGTTAAATCCAGAAGTGACCAACCCTTTTCAGGTTATAATAAAAATGTGGAAAATTAAAGTTTACTTCGTATAAGACATTTTTTTTTTGGTTAGCCTACTAAGTATTTTAAGAAGATTTTAATTAAAAAATGATTTTAAATTATCTACTTTCAGACTAATCTCTGCTCGCGCCGGATCAATCTTTAAAAGATAAAGTACTGGTTAAATATATTTCTTTATTCTCAAGACTCAAACTCGAGATGTAGGTGTTTATGACAATAATTACTTATAAGTAGTTGTAGTACCCAGATTTGGGTTAAAAATAATGGAAAAAGACTAGAAAATTGTGCTCGGTTTAAAAACTCGATTGAACAGTCCAGTCTGATTGAAATTTTTTTGAACTGATCGATTTTTATATATAAAGATTATTAGATGACCTAACTATTGATTGGTTCAAATTTTTTTCAACTAGACCAAACGATTCGGTTCAATTTTTAAAATCACGGCATAGATGAGTTGGTAAAGAATTCTCCTGGCTTAAATGAGGTCGCGAGTTCGAACCGCTATCATATATGCAACCATTTAAAATTTAGAACTAGAGCTTTGTCTCTCGTAAGGAACCTATCTGACTTAAGTGAAGATTAGCATAAAAGTAGATGACTTAACTATTGATTAGTTCAATTTTTTTTTAATTAGACCAAACGATTCGGTCTAATTTTTAAAACTATAGCGCAGATGAGTTAGTAAAGAATTCTCCTGATTTAAATGAGGACGCGAGTTTGAACCGCTATTATATATATAATAATTTAAAAAATAAAACTAAAACTTTGTCTCTCGTAAGAAATTTATTTAACTTGAGCGAAGATTAATTTAAAAATAAATGACTTAAAAGATGTGTTTCAATAATTAAAACTCTCTTAACGCACCTTGCAGGAAATAACAAAAAGAAGACATTATCTAATAACTAGGGTGAAGGGACGAAGATTCCTGAAAAGCGGGGGTGTGTGAGGGACATTATCCGATTATCTATTACTGGATCCGATGCCCATCCAATCACAAGACGTCGGTGCTCCCGATGACCATTTTTCTTACCAACCAACCAACCAACCGCCTCTATTATTGTTATTGTTCTTTCATTTCCTTCCTCTACCCTCGTCATTCCCGGTTTTTTCCCCTTTTTGTCATTCATCCACACTTCTTTCCACATAATTGCCTTTATCGCTGGTTTATTTAAATGTAAATTGAAGGATTGTTTCCAAGGGCAATTCCGGAATCATGCCTCAATACATCAGACACATACAATAGAAGCAAATATCATGGAGCCCGAAAAAATAAAATTGAAACCGTAACCACCACCACCACAGCCGCCACCTTCGTCTTCGTCTTCGTCTTAACAAAACAAAACCCAAAACCACAACGCGTAAACAAAAGGTGGTAGATGCATGAAGACCACCTCTCTCTCACACACACATATGTCTATACATCTCCTCCGTTGATCTCACACCACCTTCTCTTCGTAAAATCCCTCTTCTTCTTCTTTTTTCCTTTTCTGATCCTCACCTGGGTTTCTACGCTCTCATCACAAACACCACCTACTACTTGCACTTGCTTTTTCTCTCCGAGGTAAACAAATCCCCATCACCTTATCCTCTTTCATTCTTGCTGCTCGTCTTGCGCTTACGATACACTATTGTACAACAACTAGTATTACTACTACAAGAGACATTTTTGTTTGATGGGCTTCCGATGTTGTTGGGCTTTGTGGTTTATTCTGTTGATTGGAGTGGATGGGGGGCTTTTGTCTTTGGGTGTGTTTTCTTTCATGAAAGGTGGTAGGTTGGTGGGAGTTGACTTGCTTTCCACGGTGAGAGATTTGGAAAATTCTCCTCGACTAAGTCTTTCTGTGTGCATCTTTTGCTGGTTTCCTCTTACCTGGTCTATAATCTTAATCTCGTTTATACAACAACAGGTCTCCAAATTCTTTTTCTTTTTATTTTTTTGCCAATTAAGAAATTCACGATAGTTTCTCATAATTGTGTTGGTCTTTCTTTCTCCGACGGCCCGTTGTGTCACCTTTACCCGGTTTTTAGACTCTGTTGTTTGAACAGTTGTTAAAAACATATACAACCGCGTCGTCTTCCCAGATGTTGTACGCATTCTGTAATTGAAAGTGGGGTTATATTCTTAGAGTCCATTCATAACGCTGTTGCCATGTTATATAATTGAGTAAATTGCAGATGTTTTAAACTCGTACCAATGGGTTTTGAGGAACCTTTCAAGGGTAATCGTTAGTTTTTGTTAATGTTTTCTATGCTATAATGGTAAGTTTCAGTGTGTCAGCTTAAGTCCCGCGACGAAGCTAACCAGCCGCTGGTTTTCAGAGATGTCTTTTATTTGTTTTAATTTGTCTTCCGCCATGCGCATAGTGATCTTTTTGATCGGTCTAGTTGTTCGTTAACTCTCGAACTTTTTTACAACTTGATGGAGTGTCATTCTTATGTTTTTCCCAGGAGGGACTTATAAATTACTGTCTTCCATGTGAGATGTATGATTTACCCTGTTAAGGTTTATGCTACTTTTAACGTATCAATAACTCAAATGGCTTTTCGCTTTAGGACCGTGAGAATTGCAATATCATATCTTCTTAATCATTCTCTTGTATCATTCTTGTTACTGCAATTATAAGTTGGTTTCAGTTTGTGCATTCGTCAAATTTTGTCTGCCTGCTTATGATCTAGGAACAAAGTGCTAAATCCTCCAAGATCACAAACTGAGAGACAGTTCTGTAATTCAACATGGTCAGCTTACGGAGGAGGAAACTTTTGGGGCTGTGTGCTGGTGAGCTTCATTTTGGAATGTGCTTCATACGAATGATTGATATAATTCTTCTATTACTCAAATTGTACAGGCCTGTTTCAGCTGTTTTTGGCATATGGCTTAGGAGCAGTTATCTATAAATGTTCTCGCATATCCTTTTGCATTGCTATTGTACCAGTTCATATTTGAGTAGGCAACCTTGAATTTCACAAAGTCTGCTAGTAAATTAGTTTTTCTTTCCTCCAAACCGTTGATCCAGTCAGATGGTTCTGCGCATGACCTCGACTTACCAAAACTAGCTGGCTTTTTGCAGGCAGAAATTCTTTCTTGAGTCTGCTCCCTCGATTTTCAGAGAATGGAACTGCTCTTGCAAGTGCCACCCAGAATGCCAAGTCTGTTAGCGTGCATCCCTTGCCATCAGATGATGGTAACCACCCAAAGGAGGTAAAAATATCTTATATCCACTTTTCTTGGATATTTCGTGATAAACTTTATTCAACTTCAATATTATTTGAATTAAAGTATCAGCTAAAGCTTTAATGGGCTCTCGTTATAAGAGTTATACAATCTCGATTCTGCATAGTTCTGGGATTTAAGAATGCCATCAAGCTCTGTCCTTTTGACATGGACTTAAATTGGCATAAAATATCATCGACCTCTTTGCTTTTCATTTACTTTTTCTCATCATAGCTAATTTAAGAGGTATCATGCTTTTTCCTTTATGCAACGTCCTGCATGGATTCTAACTGATACGTTTCATTCAAGGCAAGGTTATAAAGTTAGAATTTTCCACCTGGTAATAAAGTGGGTTTAAACATGGTGATCCATGATGATCTTACTCATCTTTGTCGAAACCACTTAGGTTTTGCCAATCTTGACACAAGTGAAACATGAAAAGCTGCAGAATTCTTAAAGCCTTTGACTAGCTTTTTTCTTCCAAGATATATTACTTTAATTTATGTTTTCTGATTCTATTACCGTTGCCTGGCAGGAGGCCCCTACCAAGCTTGGAGCTAGTTCCTCAAGTTTGTCTACTTCTGGCTCTATAAAAGAGCAGCCGGCACAACCATATCCAGGTTTGTAAGTGGAGTGAAGATGTCTTATTTTATGTTTCTGAAAGATGCAAAACTATGCAGTTGTGTTCTTTTGGCAATAAATCGATGTTTGGTTTATCCTAGAGAAACTTGTGAAAAATGTAGCATATGCTACCAATATTAAGTAAATATGAAAATATTTAAGGGTTTACAAGTCATAAGGGTTACTAGTCATTTTGGTAATGATTGATCCGAGCCTAATTCTTGTTAATATACTCTATATTTTACCCATATTAAAAACTTTAATATAATATTAAAGTCTCTGAATAATTAATTTTTTAGTTGTTCGTCTGAATGTCCAGTCCTAACAGCTCGGTCCAATTAAACTTATTAATGGACTTTGCGCCTTACTCGTATTAAAAATTCTAATTTCAATAAACGTCATTATCATGCAAAAAGAGTTATACTTTTCCAAGAAAGTTAGCAATGAAGGGGAAAGATTTCATTGCATCCACTTTCTTTGAAACTGTGGGGGCCTCTTTATTGCATAAACTAACAATTTATCAATAGCCTGGCTTTAGGATCTTTATTGAAACAAGAGCTTCAGCCTTCAGTTGAAAGTCTATATTCTTGCAGCACAACGTATTTAAAGTCGTTATTTATTTGCGATATTGAATAAAATGCTTCAGTTTTACGGTCGTCTGAGCTTAATATTTGCCACCATGATTTGTGCAGGGCAACCAATTAAACGCAGAAAACGTCATAGGAGAAAGCATGTCCAAAATCAAGAACCTTGCTTAATGAGAGGTGTTTATTTCAAAAATATGAAATGGCAAGCTGCAATTAAAGTTGACAAGAAGCAGATCCACTTGGGAACCGTTAGTTCACAAGAAGAGGCTGCTCGCTTGTATGACAGGTGATAGTTTGAAATTTAGTTGCTTTAACAGTAATATTTATTCAGCATTAAGTTCCTGAGACCATAAATCATGAGCAAGTGCTATACTTCTAAATCCATTTTAAGTCCTTAGACATATTTATGCTGAAAAGTATGGATACATCTTTTGCATCATATTTTCTCCTGGTGTGGAATGATCTTTCTTCTTCTTCTTTAGAACAACAATAGTCATCCTGATATGCTAATAAGCTTCTATGTGCCTTATTCTGGACTATGATCATGTGGCAATATCCTACAAAGATTATAAGCTTGCATTCAGCTGTACTAAGGTCCTGGTTTTCAATGCAATGAGTAAAACAGTCAAAGTTAGATTGGTGACATTCTCAGGATTTTAATCATCCATGATTGGAACTGGATCATAACTTAGTTTAATACGGCAGACGTAATTCACGTTAGGCTGGCCAAGAGAGAGTATGATCACGCAGAGAACATGGGAGCAAGAAATGTTAAGACTGGAATTCATCATCTTAATTCGGTGTTGGGATTTTAAGAATATTTAACATACTGAAGATGAAAGGGTTTTTGTTTATTATGATTTCTGGCATAATAGTTACATGATTCTGATGGATAAAGATCATTGGAAAATGGAAACTAGAAAACAATGAATAAGGTCGACTAAACTTTCTCTTGTTGTGTGATTTTAAATCTTGAAGCTTCAGGCGAAGGTTTATGTATCTGCAGGGCTGCGTTTATGTGTGGAAGGGAACCAAATTTTGAGCTCTCAGAAGTGGAGAAGGAAGAACTCAGGAAATTCAAATGGGATGAATTTTTAGCAATTACACGCAGTGCTATCAATAACAAAAGTAAAATTTCAACTATGGTATGCTTAATTCTGAGTTATATCCATGATATGCTTAATTTTTTGATCGTTAATGATTATATCAGAGCACAAGAGAAAGATTGGAGCAGGGACTCTGAAGGGATCTGAGCTTAGGTTGCAGAGTGATGACTGGGATGTCAAGCAAGAAATCGATGGCTCAGCTTCAGAAGACATGGAACCAGATTCATCAGACTCATAAGTCCTCTGGTTGCATGATCTGAGCGTGATTATGACTGCCATAGCGGCTAATCAGCCTCCAATTTTTGGTGTGGAATATGCACTTATTAGAGCAAGTGTAGAATTCCATCTCTCATTGAGCCTAGATATTTACAGTTTCAACTCAAATAATGCCTCCGAAAGTGCCATATTAGATGCACTCTTAGCAGCAAACCTTCATACACGGATCTGTTAAATACACTATAAGTAAGCTTTGTGTAGCATCCACATCATTGCATAACATATCTAAATTGTATATCCTACCATGGCTACTCTAATTACTTTCATATAATTCTTGGTAGTAGGTGACTAAACGTTAAATTACTAGTTACTTTATTATTATGAAGGCGATTATGGTAAGTTGATATATTTGATTAGATGTATTTTTATATCAAAAGATTGCAAACATGGCTAATTAAAGTATAGTTATCTAATTACATAACCATTGATGTACATTATCATATCGAACAAAGTAGAACTTCAATGTACATTTATGTTCTATATGAATATCATTTGAATAAATATTATATTGATTTATTTATGACTTATAACATTAATGTATAATTATTTATCTATATTTTCTCAAATTTTCTTTTGTTTCTATTCTTTTATAGATTTCATTTATTATGAAGTTAAATAAGGTTAATTTTAATGAATATTATGAACAAGTTTACTTCCACTTAGGTATTGTGGATCTTGATTTGACCTTTTTAATTGATAAGACCATTGCTATTAATGATACTAACAGTGATGAACAAAGATCCTTCCATAAGGTTTGAGAAAGATCAATTAGATTAAGCTTAAAGCTTATACAGAAGACAATAAGATAATATCATGTCAATGATTCTTAAAACTGATAGTGGTAAGAATTTATAGATTCTATTCAAAGTATGTCTCATTCTAACATTAATTCTTAGATAGTTAATGGTACAACAGTGGCTACATTAACTACTACAAACTTTGATGGTTTTTATACCATGCTTGAACATGTCACTAAAATGATAAATATAGCAATAAGATTGCAATCCAAGAGCTTTCAAGTGAGTGAAATTTCCTTATGCAATTTATCATAAACTTTGTCTAAGCTCAATATGGTCCATTTCAAATAAATTGCAATATTATAAAGGGTAAAAGGAATGTGACATAATTGCAAAGAATGCTTATTCAAGAAAAAGCAAGGCTTAAGAAAGAGGGAATTCAAATAGTTAATCTCAGGAGTCTAGTAGCTAAAAGGAAAACGGGAAAGAAGGAATAAGAGGGCAATAGAGGACCACAAAAGGTTAATCTATCATCTACACAAACCCACAAGAAGGAAGAAAAGGATGATGAGTACCATTTTTGTGGAAAGGCTGGACACTATTGGAAGTGTTTCTTGACATGTAAGGCAAGGTTTAAAATGAAAGGTATGAATAATGCTTTTGTATATTTTTAGTCAATTTAACATAATTTCCTTTTAATATTTGGTGAATTAATTTTTGTTTTACCACTCATATTCAAATATAATGCAAGGACTTTTTATGACCCAAACCAGAAATCTAGATGAACATTTTTTTGTATATGGGTAATCAAATCAAAGCTTAAGTTGAACCCATCAGAAGTTATCATTTAATTTTAAATATTATACGTTATTTAGATCTTTTCTTGATATTATAATTCCTACTATTTCTCAAAATTTAATTTCCTTTTTCTAGACTTGATATATTTGGATATTCCTTTAAGTTTGGAAATGAATGTCATTTCATTTGAGAATAATCCTTTTATTCGTTCTAGTGTTCTTTGTGATCGTTTATACAAATCAAAGCTTGAGAATCCTTTTATTGAGACTCTATTAATCTTGCATCATAATGTTGGTGTTAAACATGGTCTAGTGGATGAAATTTTAACTTAATTATGATATAAACATTTGGGTCTCATGTCTAAACAAAGAATGTAAAGATTGATAAAGAATGGAACCCTTCTTAATTTGGACTTTACTAGGCTTAGTATATGTGTGGATTGTATTAAGAGAAAATACATAATTAAGAAAGCTAGCATAAGAAGCATAAAACTTCTTGAACTTATAAACACCGATATATTTGGGACTTTTGATGTTCATGTTTTAACAGAGAAAAGTAATTTATCACCTTTATTAATGATTTTAATGTTATTGATATGTTTATTTGTTGCATGAGAAATCTTAATCTATAAATCCCTTATATTTTTTGCATGAAAAGACTCAATCTATAAATCCCTTGTAGGTCTTTATTGATAAGGTTGAAAGACAATTAGATAAAAAGGAAAAAATTTTCAAGTCCAGCAGAGTTGGTGAATATTATAGAAGGTACAACGAAATTGGAAAACTTCCTATCCCATTTGTTAAGTTCTTTGATAAACATAGCATATGTTCTCAATACATAATGGTCAACACATTAGAATAAAATGACATTGCAGAAAGGTGATGTTCATGAAAATACACGTAATTCCCTTACAGCTTATTTGGTTCAACGATTGGAATAGATAAGGAATATAATGGTTATTCTTAAGAATAGAAAAGATGAGGAATAGAATGGAATGAGTATTACTTTGTTTGGTTACTGTTAAAGAATTTCTATGCCAATGTTTGGTTTGAAAATATAAACTTGAAATGACAAAGGAATAACTAACAAAAAGACCAAATTATTATTATTATTATTATTATTCTACTTATTAT
>JAOTAZ010000009.1:5216838-5229092 GCA_025629785.1 Erythroxylum oxycarpum | reverse complement strand
ATTTTAAATTTTTAGAAAATTAATTTTAATTATATTTTAAATTCTTTAACTTTTTATATAATAATACGTATTTTAATCTTTGAACTTTTTGTGTTATAATTAAAATTGACTGGATATTTAAATTCAATTTCCTTTTTTCTTCTTATTCCATCAGTCATGCAACCGGTGTCTTTCTTTGGTAAATAGTGGGGGTAGTGACGTCTCTTGCGAGTGGTAAGAGATTAGGGTCATTGTTAATTACAATGGAACATATATTTTATAATTGATAATATTGAAATAATTTGAAATGTTTTACGGTACGCCAATTCAACATATATTTAACAATGATATAAGTTATATGTTAAATTGTCAACAATTGTGGATCATCCCAAATTAAAAAATATATAGGTTTGTAGGAGATTGTTTTAATTATAAAACAATGATATAAGTTATATGTTAAAGTGCCAACAATTATGCTCATCCCACATTAAAAAATTATAGATTTGTGGGAGGTTGTTTTAATTATAAAACAACCCTCCCCCTTTTAGTTTTTGATCATCCAAAAATTGCTTATCTTTTCTTATGACAAAAATTTTCTCCCATCTTTTGTAATATTTCACTTATATTATTTTCTGTAAATAATGAAATATCAATTTAGTAGTGTCCAAGAAAGTAGACATAATTGGCTGAACTTTATTAAATTATGTTGTCCTTTATTTGTCTATTTAATAGTTATTGTGGGGTATAGTTGTAGTGAATTATTGTATTATTAAATTACATGTCTAGGAAAATTCTGTCTAGGAGGTTGGGTTTTAAGTAGAGTTGTTTGTGACATCTCCTTTCTTAAGAATTTACTTGGTGTGATTTTTCAGTACAATCGTTCACACTCTATTTACATAGGTAATAGTGCTTCAGGAGAATTTATTATTATTGGTGAAAATTAACTCGATTTTTGCACCAATTAGTATTAGAGCCAAGGTCTTTTTTAGTATGCTTTGTAGTTGCAGCGTGATCTAATCTTTCACATCAGAAAAGATTTTTCCTTGGGCTATTGGCATCCCACATTGACAACTGTTGAATAGTAATTGTAGCAGAGTTGACAGAAATTAGAGATACAATTGCACCAACCACGTCGACATCTTCTACCTTGTCTATTCTAGCAAGGATGTAGTTACAAATTCAAGATTTGTCATGGAGATTTTTGATGGTACAGTTTATTTCGGAATGTGGTAAAGTGAGATTCAAGACGTTCTTTTTTAGCAAGGTCTTGGCATTGCCAATGAAAAAAAGAAACCAGATGATGTTGAGGAGAAAGATTGGAAGACTATAAATCGTTTAACATATGGTACAATTCTATCATGTATTTCTAGAGAGCAAAAATATGCCTTCTCGAAAGAAACTTCTGCAATTTTAGTAAGTTAGTTACTGATTTAATAAATTTGGATTTGACATTTGAAGATGAAAATTGGGCTTTAATAAGTTAGTTACTGATTTAATAAATTTGGAAGTGACATTTGAAGATAAAAATTGGGCTTTAATGTTATTGGGATCCCTTCTTGAACAGTTTGAGTTTCTTGAAAATACTTTACTTTATGGGAAGGTTGTCGTATCTCTTAGTGAAGTTGCAACTGCTTTATATAGTCATGAATTGAGAAGGAAGACAAAGGAAAAACATATAAGTGGAGCACGAAAGCTTTGGTAGTTAGAGGCCTTTTGTAGAGCCAGACTAAAGGAAAGAAAGGGATATTGAAGTTGAGGCTCAAATTGCGTAAAGATGAATGTGCCTTATATCGGGAAAAAGGCACTAAAAAAGGATTGTCTAAAGCTGGAGAACAAAAACAAACCTGGAAAGGAAAAGGCTAATGCAAATTCGATAGTTATTAAATGTGAAGATGCAAACTCAGATCTTTCATTGGTTGTTGCATCCTCAATAAGCCCTTCTAATCCATGGCTACTCGATTCAGGCTGTAGCCATCACATATGTCCCAATCGAGATTGGTTATCTGATTTTAAAGAGTTAGAAGGGGGAGTTGTCTACGCAACAAATGACAATCCATGCACCATAATTGAGATTGGTTCAATTTGCTCGAGGAATCACGACGAAACTACAAAAACTTTGACATATGTCAGATATGTGCCAAGTTTGATGAAGAATCTCATTTATGTGGGAGTCCTAGAATCAAAGGACTACACTATAAATGCAACAAATGGAGTAATGAAAGTCATCTTTGGTGCACTTGTGGTAATGAAAGGAATTCGAAGAAATAATAACCTGCATTATTACCAAGGGAATGCAGTTATTGGAACAACAACAATTTCTTCTAATGAAGATCAAAAGCTAAAAGCAGCTAGGTTGTGACATATATGTTTAGGACATGCAAGTAAAAAAATCCTTGAAGATATTAGTAAATCAAGGATTGTTGAAAGGAGTTTGGGGCTGTAAATTAGACTTTTGTGAACATTATGTCAGAGGGAAGCAGACAAAAGTGAACTTTAGCACTACAATCCATGATATGAAGTGTATTTTGGATTATGTTCACTCTGATGTGTGGGGACCTTCCAAAACAGCTTCTTTGGGAGTAAAACACTATTATGTGACCTTTATTGATGATTTTTCTTGAATAATATGGGTGTATACTATGAAGACTAAGGATGAAGTGCTGGGAGTTTTCCTTAAATGGAAAAAGATGATGGAAACTCAACAGGCAGAAGGATCAAGCATCTCTATACAGATAATGGTGGAGAGTATAAGAGTGATCCATTTTTAAAAGTATGCGAAGGTGAAGGTATTCCCAAATACTTCACAATTAGGGGTATACCACAATAAAATGAAGTGGCAGAATGTATGAATCATACGTTGTTGGGGAAAGTTTGGTGTATGCCATCTAATGCTGGGTTGGGCAAAGAATTTGGGTTGAGGCTATTACATACGCTTGCCATCTCATCAATCACCTTCCATTAATTACTATTGGTGGTAAAACACCTTTAGAAAAATGTTTTGGGAAACCTGCTACAAATTATGATTCCTTACATGTTTTTGGTTTATTACGTACTATCATGTCAAGGAGTCAAAGTTATATCTATGTACAAAGAAAGCAATTTTTATGGGGATCACTTATAGTGTGAAAGGATATTGTCTTTGGTGCCCAAAGTCAAAGAAAATAATTTTCAGCAGAGATGTTACCTTTGACGAATCTACCATGTTAAGAAAGGTGACAATTAAAAATGTTAAGCAGACATATAGTACTCTAAAATAGGTGCAGTTTGAAGGAAGAATTGTTACCACAATAACTGATGAAGAAAATGCAAAAATTCTTGTGGTAGAAGACGAGCTAGATGAAGAGGTTCTAACCTAAGAACCTCCATAGCAAAAATTACTAGTTGCATTGAGAAAGTAAAAAAGGAACATTCAAGTACCTGCTCGTTATGTTAATATGTTGGCTTATACATGTCCAATTGAAATTGATGACATTCTTACCACTTATAAGGAAGCAGTCTGAAGTTCAAAAGAAGATAAGAGGAGGATAGTCATGAATGAAGAAATGCAATCCCTTCATAAGAATCAGATGTGGAAGTTAGCTAGTCTTCCAAAGGGAAAGAAGACAATTGGATGCAAATGGGTATATGCAAAGAAAGATGGATTTCCTGACAAGGATAATGTTCACTACAAAGCAAGGCTAGTGGCCAAAGGCTATACTCAGATGGAGGGAATTGATTATAATGAGGTTTTCCTCTATTTGTAAAACATTCCTCCATTTGAATTCTATTAGTTTTGGTAGCACAGTTTATATGGAACTAGTTCAATTGGGTGTAAAAATTGCAGTTTTACATGCAGACTTAGAAGAGAAAATCTATATGACTTAACCCTTAAGGTTTTTAAGTTGATGAAAAAGAGAATATGGTATGCAAGCTTAAAAAATCATTGCACAGATTGAAGCAATCTCTGAGGTAGTGGTACAAGCAATTTTACAAGTTTATGATGAGGTAAAAGTACACAAGAAGCAAATACGATCACTATATGTATGTGCGTTATCTATAAGATGGATCCTACATCTATCTTCTCTTATATGTTGATGATATGCTGATTGCTTCAAAAAATAAAAAAGAATTGAGAGATTGAAGATTCAATTGAATCAAGAGTTTGAAATGAAGAATTTGAGTTAAGCTAAGAAAATTATTGGTATGGAGATATGTAGAGACAGAAAGTTGGGGAGATTGCGTTTGATTAAAAATAAATATTTGAAAAAGATACTATAATGTTTTGGCTTAAATGAAAAGTCAAAGTTGTCAGTACTCTGTTCACTACTCATTTTAAGCTCAATGCATCTTTGTCTCCAAAGAATGATGCAGAATAAGAGTATATGACTAAAGTATCGTATGTAAATGCAATTGGTAGCTTAATGTATGCGATGGTGTGTATAAAGCCTGACATTTCAAGAGTAGTAGGAATCGTGAGCATGTATATGCATGATCCAGGCAAGGAACATTGGCAAGCTGTGAAATAGATTCTACGGTACATTCTAAACATCGTAGATGTTAGTTTGGTGTTTCAGTGGGATAAGGAAGATGATCAATGTATAGGTTGATATTGTGATTCCGACTATACCGATGATTTAGACAGGCATCAATCAACTACTGGCTATGTTTTATTCATGTAAAGGCACCGGTCAGTTGGAGGTCTACCATACAGTCAATAGTTGCTTTGTCAACTACAGAGATAGAGTATATGGCAGCTACAAAGGCTTTGAAGGAGGCAATTTGACTTTAAGGATTGTTTGATGAATTGGGAACTAGACAAAAGCATGTCAAAGTACATTGTGATAGTCCGAGTGCTATTCATTTAGTAAAGAACCAAGTTATGTAAGGACGAAGTACATCAATATTTGTTACTCCCTTTGATTCATAATAAGTGTCGTTTTAGATACATTTTAATTATTCAAAATAAGTGTCATTCTTGACTTTATATGCATGTTTATAATTTTACTTCTAAAATTAACCTTTAATTTCTCTCTCATCTTAATTACAGATATTACAATTTCAAGGTAATTTAATATGTAATTTCTCTCACATTTATAACTTCACAGGGTCACGAGGTAACTTCATGGGATTATTAATAAGGATATATTTATAATTTCGTTAGCTTTTTTAATAAACATACATTTATCTAAAACGACATTTATTATGAATTGAAGGGAGTAAAATATAATAACTGAAACACAAAATTTGATGTATCTAACTTATGATTACGTAAATATAAGTATGAGATTTAATAAAATGAGGTTAGAACAGCGTAACTGAACGAGAGGAGTTGATGTATGTAACTTATAGCCACTCTCTCTTTCTCTCTCTCTAACATTTCCAGCTCCAAAACTGCACAAGCACACGCAAAGAGTAAAGACACAACCCTTACGCATCTCACGCCCATCTCGTCTCTTTGTCTCCCTTCAGTGTCTCTTACTTTCTTTTTGATGCACGTCAAAATTGTTGTAATTTAACACATTGTTGCCTAAATTTGGTTTCTATACGACTGTAATGTCACCCATTTCTTCACAAACTGGAATGCATTAGATCCTACTTAAACACGCAGGTTCTCTCCAACGCATTGAAGGAGCAATCACTTAGTTTTCGGTCCCAGAACTACCCTTTTAAGGATTTATTGGGATATGGGTGTTTTGGGCGAATCATGGTGTTTTTGCAAAGGGGTGAGCAAGTCTGAAAAAATGAAAGCCACTATTTTCTCTGGTAAATGTCAGGCCTTGACCAGAATCACCGGAAACGGAGTCTCTGGCACCGGATTTGTGATCTACCGGAATCTTTTACTTACCGCTCATGTCAATGTTCCGTCTGTTTTCGCTGCCGAGAGCTCCGAGATCCGGCTCCAAAACTGTGTCACTGCCAGTCTTGTTCCTCGCAGGTTTTTTCTTTTTTTTTTTTGCTTTAGCTTCTTCAAATGTGTTTATGCGATTTGTTTGCTACATTTGTTCTGGATTTGGGTTTGTTTTTAGGGAAAAGAATGAGTCTTTATTAGTACTTAAGTGCCTGAAGGTGGTTTGTTTTCACATATTAGACTGTACTCAAGAGGTAGATTAAACTTGCGTTTTGATCTAATGCCTAAGGTTGGCAAAAGGGTGAAATATATGGTTTTCTTTGAATGAAGTAGAAAAGGTTGTGCTCCTTACTGTTCTCCTTTCGGCATTTACTATTATTTGTATCTCATTCATACTTTAAGCATTGCAAGATGATTCCTTGTGCCTTAGGGGAGTGCAGTTTCGTTATTGACCTATTTGATTCATCCAAGTGCCAATTTGCCAAAACATGCGACCCTGATGTCACTTTTTTTACATGTTAAATGTACCCTCATATACCATGTCCTCAAAGAACCAATCACCTAGAATCATAGAGCCTTTAAACTTCATGAAACTTAGTTGTTCACCTCTTAATTATCTAAATATGACTTCCACATTTCGGGGCAATGCTTTCTAGTATATGTTCATTGTAGTTTGCATAACAGAAATTTTTTAGATAGTCATTATGCAATGCATTACTAAAGTAAGTAATGTCTCATTGAATCAATCCAGGTTTGACTCTTTCCATTGGAACCTTGATTAGGTGAAGAAGTTTCAAAAGATAAGCTTGATCTATTTCAAGATTTTCATGCCTAAAATTGTAGGCTCTATCATCAGTATTTAGGTAGTATCTGTCTAACAGCTTGTATCATGAATTTTTTAATCCTGTCTGTTAAAGAATCACAGTTGTCTACATAAACATAGACATCTTTCTGCTCATTACTTCTTTTAGTTTTGGTGTAGCATTTTGCACCAGTGTAACTTGGTTTTGATAGATAGGTTGCATGCAATTTTGTTGTTGAAATGTTATAGAACTATGGTGAATGTTTGATATATCAACCGAAAATGGCCATGATTCTGAATAGCTGTATAGTCCAAAGCTAAAAATTCATGCAACTTGTATTCTGCATACCATTGGGTTGCAGGTTTTTCATCACCAGCTCTGTTTTAGACCTTACAATAGTCGGTTTAGATGTCATGGATGGAGAACCAAATGGCCAAGGGCAACAACCCCATTACTTAAAGACCTGTTCCAAACCAAACTTGGAACTTGGCAGTGTTGTTTACCTGTTGGGCTACAGAGAAAAGGAAGAACTAACTATCGGTGAAGGAAAGGTGGTAATTGCCACTGATAATCTTATAAAAGTGTCAACTGATGGAATAATGTGGAGCCCTGGATCTGCTGGATTTGATGCACAAGGGAATCTTGCTTTCATAATTTGTGATCCGATGAAACTAGCAACATCTCCAAACACCAAATCTTCTTCAACTTCATCATCATCTACATCATCATGGAAGAAGGATTCGCCATTGCAATTTGGTATCCCTATGCCTGTCGTCTGTGATTGGTTAAACCAGCATTGGGAAGGCAGCCTTGATGAACCTCCAAAACCCAAATTACCAATTATTAGGTTGATGTCTACAGGACCAAAGAGTGAGCATTCTTCTGCTTCCTTAACACTCCGGCAGGTTTTCAAGTCAATCGAAGTCAATAACAAGGAAACTGCATCATCATCAGATCATGTATCAAAACTTGTGGAACAAGCAGTATCTTGCTGCTCTGGTGCATCGAACAATGTGAAAGAAGAAACCCAAAATGCTGATCCCCATTGTTCTCATGTGCAGGCAATCCCAACTCCAGAGAGATATGAATCACCTAAACTCCCTGTTCAGAAAAAATTGGGTGCCCACATCCAGCTTTTGGATATTAACTTCCCTCCAAAAGTCGGCCAGATTGCAGTTCAATCACAACCTGTTGAACAACCGTTCCCAAGCACTGATGAGAACTACGTCCAAGAACTCTCCCCAACAAGCTCATTGAGTGAACATCAAATCAAGGACGGAGACATATCTAGACCTGTAGTATGTGCAGATATTGCCTCAATAGGCTCTGTAAATGGGGGGTCAAAAAGCGAGGTTCATTCAAGTTCCCTTCCTGATGGGATTTTGGAGGTGCATGATGGATATAGCACTGAGGAAGAGACAATGTATTCTGCAGAAACTGCAGAAAGCCGAAACTACACAAGTCCTAGAGAGGTAAAGTTTCAGCAAGTTGGGAGGAGTCGGAGTTGTGTGGGTTACAATAGATGGGGAACTGTACAAGGAAACCCCATAGCTCGTAGGGCAATGCTAGAAAAGCAGAGAAGTTTCATCCACGGAAGAAACGTGCATTCACAAGGCGCAACTTCTCAAAGGAGTAACGACTACTTCAGTCCAAAGCACCAAAGAAATGATTACTACAGCCCAACGGTGTCTTCAATAATGAAGAAGCGGAACAACTCAGAGCTGCCAACTAGACCAAGGCGAAGTGTGGTTCAGTCATCTCCAAGATGGATGTTTTGATTGAAAATAGGCCAACACTAAGATTCTTTGCGCTTGAATTCGTATCCGTTCCTCTATATAATACTGTAACTATTTATTATGCGGGCCATTCTAGGCAATAAAGAAGTAGCGGTCAGGGTGGTCAGCCATTTTATATATTGCATAATTGTACAAACCCGAGTCTTTTTGTGTTCAGTTGTGGATCATGATGCATAGTTTCGAATAGACTCTGGAACGACCGCAGGAGGGTTTGTAAATGGCAAGCTTTTCCTGCCACTTTTATTTATCACCCAGTGAAACGAAGGGTACCCCTTACATTCAGACAACAGATGTCCAACATTTTCAGTCAGCATGCATCTTGAGCTTGAAGATGATGCCCTTGTAATTTCGTCATTGGACATGTTCATCATAAAAACCCAACATTACGTTAGAAATGAATATATATAAATTGGATAACTTATTGTTCTTTTATAGGAAATTGTTTGAAAACACCATTGATTCGTTAAGATGAATTTAAATATTTTTTTTTGGTAAATCAGAAAAATCAAATTAATAAACAAAAAATATATACAATAAGGTTAACTGACAATGCCGCTCAAGGCTCGACCAACGAGACCTCAGGGCAAACCTAAATAAAAAAGGGACACCGGAACATAGGAAGAAGTAACCCGAAACTCAATCTACAGCCACAACTAGAAACCCAAAAAACCAATCTACTATTCTTTGTCTTTCAGCATACAAGGACAAAAGGAGAAAAACCTTGCTAAAACAGCCCAACCAGTAGTTAGCAGGCATGGGAAAATCTAACAAAAAGGGACTGCATATTGATTGTTGGTCTAATTGATCTCAGGGCACTTGTGTATATCTAGTTATGCAACTACCACATCTCAATGATCAATTTAACCTAATCAAATTCGATAATAATATTTAATCCATTTGGCTATCACTAAGTATATGATACTTTCATTCTTTAGCAGTAAGGTATTTATTTTGCTGGTATACAAATTATATTTTACCTTTGGGTCCTTCGTATAATCCTTAAGATAGAATTTATGATGGCTATGCATAAACTCAACAGTAAGAACAAAGAGAATAAATTCAACTAATCAATTCATATATAGATAATTGAAGAGACTTTACATGCTACATCTCTATCCTAACTAAGGTTTATATCCACCAAATATAATAAAGTCATAATGCAAATAGTTTAATCTCAACATAAAGAAAATAGTAGAAGGAAAGATGAAGACAAGTTGTTATTATCTCCTCCAATCTTGCCTTAAATTCTCCTCCAATACCAAGAAAGACTAAAATCACAAAAACAAAAATAATAAGTTGGTTCTCAAACACCTTCCAAAAGCCTCCTATGTCAATCATAATGCAAGTGTTTATAGTTAGGATTAAAAAAATAAAGTCCTAGAATACTTGAACTAGAGAAATAATACATCCTCATAAATTTTTCATAAGAATCATCATCAAAATAGCATTATCACTAATGTCAATTTTGTTCTGGAACTTTTATGTATCGCAAATAAATGTATAATCAGAACCTGACACCAAGATATAAACAACGCCAATTTTATTTTAAAACTTTCTTGCTTAAAATTATGAACAGTATGGCAACATTCTAGGATAAACTCTATCATCATTTTTAATCTTTTTATTAACTTTCCAAACCTTTGTAAAAGATATTTGCTTGTCTTCGCGCATATTTGGCGCATGTTATGTCATATTCTATTAACTTCTCAAAATTTTCAACATCTTTGAACTATAGTTGATCTTTGATATCTTCTGCAAAATTATTGTCCATCTTCTTATCTTCTAGATGAATATAGTATCTCCTTAATTGGATAACTAAACATAGGAAAAATTATAAAATCCATATTAAATATGCTATTGGAAGTGCAAAATGTAAAGTAATTCAACTCCAAATAATAAAATATAAACTTGCAAAATTCTCCTATATCTAATTCATTGCTTATCCTTAAGCAATTAATATCATCCCGAAGTCATTAAACACTCCTAACTTAAACAAGAATTAATTTCACTTTCATATGTGTATGGTGACATTTAGCTTATACCACAATCCTTTAAACCATTATGTGTCCCTAGTAGAGGAGTTATAGTCTCCTGAGAGTTTACTTAAATGTTGGTTACAAATATTGACCTAAACTGATTAAATAGCTATATAGTGAACAAAACAAGATATATGAATTCATGTTTCAATTGAATTGCAAAACTTAAACACATAATATATCTCAAATAAACCACAATACAAATAAGATAAAGCAAACACTATTCTAACCTATTCATCAAGTTCAAACACTTCAATTTGATATGTCCTCATAAGGTGTTACTCATTCATACAAGTGTTTGCAATTTAGGTGAGGTACTCTCATCATCTTCTTAAGAAAGTGAATTTGCCATATGCTTAAAAATCATATAATCTCCACTACTACAATAGATATGGACAAGAAAAAGAAAAATGACTTAACTAGGATTATAGGACCAAATGGTTAAGTAGGTTAGCCAAGAAAAAGGTATAGGAGAAATACAAATATTTACAATTAGTAGATTAGTGACAAATAAATTAATAAAAACCCAATCCTCCCTCTACTAATTCCTTATATTCTTGTAACTACCCATTTTCTTTCTGTCTTTTCAAGTATAAGAATCTATGTAATAAATATTCAACACTATATTTTTTCATTTTTCTTCGAACCTTTTGAATTAGCATAAGAATCCTCTGTTTACATTATCTCTTTTATATACTTTGTTAATTCTCCCTTACTTATTTCTAGCATCTCAATCTAAATACAGTATCAAAATATAATTAAAAGCTATATTAATAATGAAATATGGAGTAAAAACTTTTTTATTTTTAGGCTCAATGTTCTTTAGGAAAGGGTTATCAAAAAGTTCTTGAATTTTAAATTATGTTCAAAAGCCTTACTAATAGACTAATGTATATAAAGATATGCAAATTAACTCAAACTCAAATCTTAAGTGCCTTTATCATTTTAATACTTGCTCACATCTTATATGTAATCTTAGAAAGATGAAATCCAAGCTCTAGAAATTCAAAATCAAAGGAGGTATCACATTTGAAAAAAATAAATATGGCAAGAAGGCTTAAATTTCTCATAGGATCACTCTAGTCAAATGAAAGTATAATCACTTAGTCAATATTGCATCACAATCATTTGATCATATTATGTGTCTAATTTTCACCTATCAATATCAACTAAGAATTGTGTATAAACTCATGCCATCAACTTAAAGCTAGCCCAAATGCAATATTTTTCATAATTTTACAATATTTGTACACACTCCACAAGTTTGTCCAACTTAAACTTAATACTCAACTTCATTGCACTAATACTATAACCTTAAGCCAATATTTTTCGTAATTTTACAATATTCGTACACACTCCACAAGTTTATCCAACTCAAACTTAATACTCAACTTCAATGTACTAATACTATAACCTTAAGGTTGATGAAATCAACTTGGATAATGTAAAACCCAGGGACCTGGGGAGATTGCAGCCTGCAATTTTCCAGAAGATAGCCTGCCGATTGAGAATATGGAGCTTAAGATGTGTTCTTACGCTCGAAGATACTTGTGAAACTCGAAGATATTTGTGAACATGGGTCTTTGCTTTCTGTACGTCCTATTAATTATCTAATCTGACTTGCTCTATCCGTCAGGCTATCAAAAGTTATACCTATTAATTCCACACCTATTAATTTGTCAGTTGAAGGCTAGATTTGGCTATAAACTTCACACGTTTAACGTAATCAGGCTTTTATAAATCTTTAATTTTCTACTTTCTAAAATCTATAACAATAAATCTAATAAAGAATTCATGTCACCATGTAAGATGT
>JAOTAZ010000009.1:5178879-5191307 GCA_025629785.1 Erythroxylum oxycarpum | reverse complement strand
AAGCTCTGTTCAGTATCAGTGTTGGCTACTCCGGTCACAACTTCCAGTTAATTTCATGCAATTATGCATCAGTATCACAGTATCAGTATCAGTATCAGTATCAGTCAGTCAATTTACAGTCATGCATACAGTGAAATAAAGCACATAATACAAACAATGAGATAAAACCATCTCGGCCTACTCACAGTATATCCAGATTAACTTTCGCGGTAACGCCTGAAACAATCTCCTGCGTTCTCCTTCATCCTTCATTCGCGTCTGTTTTGAGACTTCATCCTTTTTCTTCTACTCATGCTATAGAATAAGTTACTAAAACTCTTGAACAAAAATTAAACTATAATATAACAATTTATTTTAATAAAAAACTCTTGAACAAAAATTAAACTATAATAGAACAATTTATTTTAACAAGGCTAAATCTTTTTATAGTTGACCCCTAACATGAATCTTGTAACACGCCATTACCATAGAGCATATGCTCGAATATCCAAAGGACATCTAAGAATATACCCTATGAGAATGGCATGTTAGAGCAATTATAATCACTTATTATGACATCACAGAAACACCAAGTATTTCAAAGGATAAGCTATTTCGATTTCATTAACAAAATATATCTTACATCGTAGCATTATATTTCATAATTCATATATTTACATTACAAAAACATTTGTGAGTTCATTGTTTATACAAAACGTTCACATGAAATGAGAAAAGTAAACAAACACAATCTAGCTAGATTCTTTAGATATTAGTTGACCAGACCTTTGACCCATTATTGTTTCCAAAATTGACAGAACTAATCTTCTATTAGTTTTCCTTAGAAGCTAGGTCTCCTCAGTACCTGAAAATCAACGTTACTTTGGATGAGTTTGCGAACTCAGTGAGTGAACCATCATCGATGCGCTCACTCAAGTCAGAACAAATATCATAAGTATATAACCAAATTCACAATTATATCAAATTTTCCAATTTTGTATACCACATCATTTAGAATCAAATCCCATATATCACATCATTTAGTATTGAACACCTGATTACATTATACATCATATTTCAACAAGTACATCATGAACTACAAAAATTTCATGCAATCATTTCAGAATAATCTGATCATTTATTTCAATCATTCATATCATCAACATGTACACAAACATTTCATGTCATTATATCAACTGAATTTAGTCATTCTTAGCAAACATTCACATGATACATGTAAAGATATATATGCAAATGCATAAAGACTACACTTTCATTTTTATTTTGTGGCGAAGTGCCTATTTAACTGTCTCATATCCATTGTGAATACTGGGCTCATTTTATAAACTTCCCTGTGTTCATTGTAGATACCAGACGCATTGATAACTGAGCCTGTGACTCTTTGTGCACATTTATGAGCTTTAAGCTCTTTTTTCACTTGGGTCACTCCGGTCACAACTCCTTTATCTGATCATGCACAAAATTGTAATGAAATGCATCAAATCACATATTACGCTATCAATAACTTTCATTCAATGTGCACAATCATTTATCACATTCATTGGATCTAAGTCCGGCATTCAACATTTAATTGAGAACACATTTTCCATATTTAGATACATTTAAAAAGCACTTCCAATATAATCTCGAATATCAGACTCCTCGGACCATCAATGTCTAGAATTATCACAATCACATCAATAAAAGTTCAATATCTAAAGGTTAATTAAAAAAATTTAATCATAGTGAGAAAACATTTAGGTTAACTCATAATACGCTCCTAATAAGCTATTGCCTTGACAATTCGGCAATGTCTGGATGTAGACGCTCAATTTGTGCTTCTATGTCATGCAATACACATATATTTACAGATTACTAACTTGCTTAATCAAAAGAGTACTCAATCATACACATGTATATGTGTTATGTTCAATACATTCTCAATTGAATATCCTGAGTATGTATCCTTATTCACAATTCTTGACAATTCAAAAATCATAGCTTGTATATTACCACTTTGCAATCAGGTTTGTGCATTTAAGTTAGCTTGATTAACTCCAAATTCATTAACCATACTTTACACTTATCCTTGAAAATTTTCATGATAAAAAAGCCTCATAATCCACACACAATTGTTCCTTTGAATATGGAATTTCAGCAAGTTAGATCTATACATTCACCAAACTTTTTCCAACAATATGTATATTCATACATTTACCCAACTCTCATTCATAATTACCCCACGTTTTTCAATGCTCATTCATCCATATCTTATACACATTACTCATTTTCTTGAGATCATGTTTGCATTAAAAGAACTCATTTATTCCTTAACAAATCAAAATTTCCAGATTTGAACTCAACCGCATCAAAACAGTCTATTCTTTAGGTTATGACATCAATTAACTACATAAAATTATCAAGCTCTTAACCAATTAATCAAGCAAAAATCTAGGCTCATTCTTAGCCTTAATCAAGTCCAAATATACCAATTTAGAGTGAAATTTCTCAGCTATTTTGACATGTACATAAATCTGAATTTAAAATTCCAAAATTTGTCATCAACATCACTAATGTGTGTAACTTTACTACCTTTAATAGTTCACGAATTTTACAATCTTAGAGACATCACTAACACCTGAAAATTTCCAGATTTCAAGTCCTTTAAGGTTACTTCATTTCAGGTTAATTTAACTTCCTTATTGGTTACACTAAGGCTTACAAAATTCTACTCACTTCTGACATTAACAATCGCTTTTTACAAACACACCTATAACTCTAATTTTCTAGATTCAAGAACACTTCAATAACACCTATCTTTACCATAAATCCACCTTCATTTATACTTCAAATCTCAATCTAATTCATCCATAAAACAACTTAGAACCTACGGTTTTTTATCCATTAAGAACAAAGCAGAATAGTATCCAATTCAGGCATCATTTTCTAGCACACTTCATCATCAACATCATATACAATCCATCCCAATTCAATCATCATAATCCTTCTATTATAACATGCCATAAAGATCAAGCTTTCACTTATTTTTCTAACTCAAATTTCCACCTCAAAGATCAAGCTAATTCAACTCTCCATCCATGTAAAATCATCACAAATTCAAGGTGGGAATTGGATGGTTTTTGGCTAGGATTAAAGACTATAACAAGAATAACTATGTTTTGATTCTTTAATAACTATGTTTTGATTCTTTACCTAACTTTGTGATGGTAAAATAGTGGATTTGGTGTAGCAATTTAGCAAAACTTAAACCAAAATATAGAGATGTGAGATGGGAGCAAGTTTCAGTGAAGAGAGTGATGAAAGAAGAGAAATGAACTCAGCAGAAACTTTTCCAGCATTTGCTGAGTTCAACTAGGTACAAGGTGTCATTTTCTTAGATTAACATTTTTCCTTAAGCATGCATCTCAGTTGTCCACTCCATAGGCTGCCAAATGTCACAATAATACTAGGCCATTTATCACTGAATGATCAATGTCATTTGTCAATAAATCTCTAAGCCACTTGTCACTAAATTCTACTGCCATGTATCACTTATTTCATAGGCCTAGCATCCTAAATTTTCATATGTCAACTTGTCTTGCCACTTGAAATTTTATATTCATCCATCAATTTTCCAATTGTAACAATTAATTCCAAATTTACTAGTCCCTCCTATTCAAAATAAAAGTCGTTTTAGAGGGATTTTAATTATTCAAAATAAGTGTCATTCGTGACTTTTCATGCATGATTATAATTTTACTTCCAAAGTTACCCTTTAATTTATCTCACATCCTAATTACACAAATTATATTTTCAAGGCACTTCAACATGTAATTAATAAAGGTATATCAAACATTTCATTAACTTTCTTAATAAGTGTGCATCCCTCTAAAATGACTTTTGTTTTGGATAGGAGGGAGCACTTTGTAATTAATCAAACCAAAATTCACGACATAAACATTTCACAATTTACATAAAACCTTTCATACCCCAGAATATGTCAATTGAGTGCATATACTATCTTTACAATTGATTACTAAATCATAATTCGTATGTGTAGGCTAATGATATGCATGTGAATGAAATGCATTTCATGAATTCTCAATGATATGGCCATGTGCAACAATCTAAAGCTCTAACCCTCAATACAGAAAATGAGCTATTACAAATCTAACAATATCTATATAGCAAAAAGCGTTCGTCTAGTACCTACCTTTGGAATTAGAAGTATTTAGTGAAACCTTAAGATTAAATAACTCAGAGAAGAAGCCAAACTCTTACTAGGAATACATTCAAATTCAATTAAAAAAAGGAATAAAACATTTTTTTGCTAATTGAATCCTCAAGCTACTCCTGCTGGGATCCACTCTTCAGTATTTGCTTGTTTAAAAACACAAGTCACTAATGACTCCACCAAACCCATATAGCCTTATAAATCACTATGCCCATTTTTTGGTGCTTCTTCAACGAATGAGATAAATTATACATCAAACACTCTGACAGTTTTCCATGTTAAGTACTGTAACACCCACATAACCCCTGGCAAGACTGAAACATACCAAGCATTTCATTTATATTTGACTTAAAGCAAAATTTAGCTAGTACATTGAGTTTATCCTAAACATGCTTCGATTCCAAAACCATTCTGAATTCAGGTTATAACATTACAAACCATTAACAAAACAGTACATACCTGTAACACAATGTTTACAAAATTTTGAACAAACTACATCAAGTCTTATATTACATTATTAATAACTCAAACAAAACACAATCTTCATTGGCTGCTACGGTTGTCTTTGTCCCAGTCTTTATACCCTTCTATTTGAACCTACGCGGGGCAAATCCACCATACCAAGCATATATCTTAGTGGGCAATAACTAGATAGGATACATAATGACAATTGTCTCTAACAGTCATTTGATGTTCACATATGCAAATGAAATCACATTTCAAGCAATATGCATCTTAAATAAGAATAAATCATATCAAAGTAGAATATATCTACTTTAAGGCAAAACTCACAAGTATTAGAATAGAATAACATAATATCAAAAACAAAATTTTAAAGTATCAGAACATAACTTGTCTGTATAAAAAAAAATTTGTTTACATCAAAACAGAGCTTAGTCATTTTAGAATAGAGATTGATTATAAAGGAGCTGAGCAAATGATAAAATACAAAAAAAGTTACCCTACTAATCATTTTTATAGAAGTGGGTAACAGGATCAGAACAAAAGATACCATGATTGGTATCTAAAACAGAAAAGACTTAAGTCTCTGAAACAGAACACACAAAAGTGTCTGGAATTAGAAGACACCTTAGTGTCTAATTACAGAAGTAGCTACTAACCCTTTTAGACATGCCTATTTACCCACAACTAGGACTCAACAGTTTTAAAACAAACCATTTCAGATTTCAAGATTTTATGTAAAAGATGAAGTATAACATATATCTTTATTCTATTTTGCCTAATTGAACTTATTCATTGACATTTACATAACATATCTTATAAATACAAATATGTGCAATTATGCGTCAATAGAAGTCTTGAGTCATCACACATTATGTATATGCACATAATTAGAAAGCACTTCCAATTTAACCCCAACTATCAAACTCCTTGGACAACTGATAATCCAGAATTATCGTAGAAATTCCCAATTCACAAACATCCATATCCAATTGATAATACATAAGCCTTTGGAACTCATTCATTCATGATCACACCAAGCATTCATCATTATTAAACCATACATCCTTTACATTATCATCTCAATTAATAATGCATAATTAAACTAACTATTACTCAATTGCATCGAATACTAATTTACGTTTAAACACACCTTAAACAAGTCCATTTAAGTCTTATTGTACCCAATAGATTAAATAAACCTTATATAAAATAATCCTTATATAGTTCATCAATTGCATAAAACCCCTTTTTCACCTTCTTAATCGTTTCCCACAATTGTGGGATAAGTTACATGGAACCTTCAAACAACTGTTTTCACAAGACAAGTTTTTGGATCAGTTTTGTATGGCCAGTCTGACCTAGAAATGTTAGTCTAATAAAATATTCCTCTATGTGTTAAGTTTCAAATGAAATAAAGTTAATGCAATTCAGTTCATTATTCCAAGAGTTATACCAAAAATACTATAGATTGTTCTCAACTGTGGACAATAACCAGAACTCAACTTCAAGCCAAATTTCAAAACCCTTAGTGATAGAAATCAAATTTGATTCCCCCACGAAAGTTGTAGATATATCTATCTAGTTTAATTTGAACTTAAAATAATCCTATTTTGATGTCTACAGGTCAAGATATGGTTATAATACTAATGCCTATTCAATAGACCCTCTCCTTCTAATAAGTATCCAGCATGTATAAAGTTTTTAACCTCAATTCTTCATTAATTCAGTACACATTTTATTCACTTCAAACATCAAACAACACATGTTCTAACATGATACCAAGTTTAGTATTCCCTTACCTTTTTAAACTTCAAAGAACAACTCCAAATCACTTCAAAAATCCAGCTACACCAACACTTCCTAGCAATAAGCTCTTATCTAAAATTAAGGTGCAACTTTCAGCATTCACAAGATAATGAACTAAATCACTTGTTAATATAGAAATCACATAAAGTATAGAAAATACACAAAAAGGGGGATTGAATTGTGTAATCTTTTCTAGACTACAAATCTTTTGATATTTCTTGAAAAAAATTTCAACTATCTAATGAATACCAAAGATACTTTATTAAAGGTGATACGTAGTTAAATCGCAGGTAATTTTTATCTAACAACAAGAAAAATAAAGTGTAAAGTTAGAGTATAGATGCTGCAATTTTGTACTGGTTCGCCCCAAATCTTGGGCTATGTCCAGTCCTTAGAGTTCGCCTGAGATTTCACTATACTTTTCAAATTTACAAGTATTCTTTGTTCCCTTCCAGAGCCTCTTCAGGTCTCTTTCACAAAGTATTCTTTCTGTTATCTTAGGCTCTTCAGGCTTTAGCCTTTTCTTTCTCTCTCTAGAAAGATATTGTGAGCTTTTCGTTACATTAGTATTTACTATCTTGTTTTGCACTTTGAATACAGAATTTTTCTAAGTAAAACAACAACTAGTTTTTTTTCTTTGACTAGGATAGTATTTATAGCCTAAATCTCCAACTGCTTCTTGTTTCTTCCAAAAATCGATATTTAGTTGAGTTTTGTAACTAACTCTAGCTAACTAAGTGTCTGACGTTCTAGTGTATCTTCTACTCGTTATCGTCTGATTTTGTCGCTTAGTCTATGATGATGTGTCATCTGTGTTTTACTTCTTCTGTGTTTTGCTTCTTCTGTGATGATAGGTCATTTGTGTTTTGTTTCTTTTTTGTTTTGTTTTTTTTGTGATGATATGTCATCTGTGTTTTGCTTATTTTATGATGACGTGTCATCTGTGTTTTGCTTCTTCTGTGATGATGTGTCGTCTGTGTTTTGCTTCTTCTGTGATGACTATGTGATACTTATATTTTTCTGCACACTTAACAAACTTATCAAAACAGTTCATTTATTTCTAAGATTATTATTATTTAATTGTCACCAAAATTAATAAAAGTGAAGTCTTCTTAACTTAACAATCTCCCCCTTTTTTATGATAACAAATAATCATAATTTTAGAAAGATAACATGAAATTTAGATGAATATTATTCAGACGAATAATGAGACAATAAAACATAAGAAATGCACATGCATATATGAAATACATATATGATATATGCAATCACAAAAACTTGTCTACTTTTTTATCTTCTCTTCTTGTCTCCCCATATGCTTCCTTTCTTCGTCTCTTCTCCCCCTATTTGTTATTAATAAAAAATTTCAAGGAAGACACTTCATAATTTTAGAAAAAATATGTTGCATATCAATGCAGATCATTTTGAGGTCTTATTCAATAGTAACCGAAGATATGCTACTTCCTCATGAAGATCACCCACTAAGTCACTCAGGTCATCAACTTTAGCATGAACTTCCTCAATTTCTTTTACCAAAGCTTCCTAAATTTCCCTCTGTGTGTGACTGACTTCCTCCAAAATAACTGTAGAATCTTGTTGAGGTTCACTCGGTGGATGGAAGTTTTTAGCAACAGATGGTTCTGAAGGTAAAACAACTAAGTCTATGATTTTATTAGTAGGAGGTTTGAAGATTTGTTTTCCTTCTAGGAGATTAAGATCATCAGGTACATGTAGTTTTGGAACTGGTTGTCCAAAAAGGTGTAACACTTCTTTAAATGATGGTATGAAACTTAAAATGCATGATCAAATGCACAAAGGTCTCTAAGTTGAAATTGATACCTTCAACCATGATAGTTATATACTGTCCTTTTGTCACTTTTCCAACTACCTTGAAGGTTGCATCTATGGTGGAAACTCCACATTGACTTCCTGATAGTTTTGAGATATGATGTGAAACATAGATACCTCCAAGTTGATCATCTATGTTCTTCATAGCTGTTTTAAATCTAACCTTCTGTAAGATCATCTTCATTTCGTTCAGGGAACAACTTCTTTTTCCCTTTTTCTTTAGTTCACACAAGGTTTGAAGATCTCAGTTGTATATTTGGCATAATTTTGATCAATGTTTTGCTTGTAATCAGATAAATTGTATACCGATCCTTGGACATCATCATTGGATATGGTTCTTTTTATCTTGTAGAATACCATATAATCTTATTTCTCCATGATTTAAAAGATGTATTGATTGATCATTGATTAGTATAAGTTCGAATTGTACCTTAACTAACTTTTTCAAAGGTTCTCTTATAATAACTGAGTTTCTGATTCGATCAGGTATCGATTCTTCTATAACCTTCATTCTCAAATCCTCCTTGCTGATAGGTTGAGAAGAATTATAACATGCCAATTGGTGTTCAACCTTCTGTGCCTTCTGTTGAACTTCAGATGAAGAACTATTTTTTTGACTGGGCTTCTGCTTATTTTATTCTTCTACCAGTTTAGAAGAAAGTTGTTGTTGAGGCTTCTTCCTCTCAAACACTAATTTCCTCTTAATTTCTGCCCCTTTAGTTAATTTTGTTGATTGATTATGCAAAATTGAGACCAATAATCTAGTAGCCTGATGTGCTTTCTCTAGTGTTTCAGAGTCTTCACCAAGAGTCAAACCTTTTTGTTTCTTTTGTTCTTGTTGACATAAGGTCAATAGTCTTGGTGACCTTCTTGATTGTTTAGATTTTTCTAATTGAAGTGTCTCTTCCTTTCTCTTTAATGACAATTGTTGTGCTGATTGTATAACCTGGCTTTCTTTTCTCTGTGAAATCGTCTTAGCTTTAATTGATTCATTTTTCGATTTCTCTGTCTTTTTTTCTGTAGATGATCTCCCTGTTGGTTGAGGTTTTGTCTTACTTTTAGGTGTAATATGTTCACTCCTACTGCGTCTCACTATATGCTCCCCTCAGACCTTGCTTTTGGTATAGAGCCTTTATGCACCTTGTCTTCAATCTTTAATCCCATTCTACTAATAGTGGTTGCATTAATGATGCTTTTCACATCCATCTTCATCATGTTCCCTCTGTCGAGAAGGATTCCAGAATCTCTAAAAATCCTTGTTAACAGCATACCATACGATAAAGAGCTAGAATCTCTCTTTGACTTCATCATGTACTTCAAAATTAAGTACGAAAGATTAATAGGTTGATGATTGAGTAGATGAAACAAACATTGTTCATTGATCGTTTTCACAATGTTCTTCGAGCCTAATCTTGGTAGAACACAATGAAAAAGTAGAGTATGTAAAACCCTAGCCTTCGGAACCAGAGTTGACGCCTTCTTGTCTTTTGGGTCACTACTTCCATATAGTTGTCGAGTGATGTGTGCCTTGTCTACACAACCTTGAGTCATCCATTTTGTGTTATAAGACAGCTTTGCTCCAATACATAGACACTCACAGACTTTCTTGATTAAATCCAGTGTCACGATAACTAACAATCTATTTACCATTAAACCAAGGTGTCATCTACCACCATTGTACTCTTCCAAAACTCATATAACTCATTCAGATAGACTATTTCACGAACCTGAAAGAAAATTTTCCATCCAACTGCTTCAATTTCTGGTTCAATGTCCATCTGATTTTGTTTCAAGGAGACAAAATCAACATGTCTTCCATAGATAATAGATTGCTCCATTTGTGATCTGCAATCGATAAAAGCTAAACACACAAATGTATTTTGCTCAAAGTAATGATGATAGTATCTGAAGATAAGAATATGAAATGAAAAAAATTGAAGCTAAGAACAGAGTAATGAAATGTCTTGGTTGAGAGCACTACAAAAGTTGATTTCAGAGTATTTCAGGAATATTCTAAAGTAAGAGGTATTCTACAATCTTAAGAAGGTTTCCCTATAATACCTACTCTTGAAAAGTTACCGTCTTTGACTTATTGTTATTGTTTACTTGAAAACTTATGACTTTTATTTTCTTCTCTTGTGAATCATCCGGGTTATGACGCGTTAGACAATTGGTCATTCAACATTACCATATTCAAGTTCCGTCTAATTTCTTTGAATCTATCTTCACTCAAAGGTTTAGTGAAGATATCCGCCCATTGGTGATTTGTATCAACAAATTATAGACTGATGATTCTCCTCTGTATATAGTCTCGTAGAAATTGATGTCTAACTTCAATATGCTTTACCCTCGAGTATTGTATTGAATTCTTCGATAGATTGATAGAACTTGTGTTGTCACAGAAGATTGGAATTTGTTTTTCTTGTATGGAGTAATCTTCTAACTAATACTTAATCTATAACGTCTGTGAACAACATCTTGCAGCTGACATATATTCAGCTTCTGCACTAGATAGAGTAATTGAACTTTGCCTCTTGCTTGACCAAGAAACTAGATTATGACCAAGGAAGTGACAACCTCCACTTGTACTCTTCCTATCAATCCTATCTCTAACGTAATCAGCATCACAGTAGATAATTAACCTACAATCTTTACCTTTCTCATACATTAAGCAAAGATCAGTAGAACTTGACAAGTATCTTAAAATTCTTTTAACAACAATATAATGAGATTCTTTAGGATTTGCTTTAAATCTTCCACGCAAACAGACACTAAACAATGTATCAGGTCTGCTTGCTGTAAGGTAAAGTAAAGAACTAATGATTCCTCTTAAAAGAGTTTGATCAACCTTCTTACCTGCTTCATCCTTAAATAAAAGGTTTGAAGGATGCATAGGAGTTGACATAGGTTTCACCTTTTTCATTTTATATTTGACCAACAATTCTTTAATATATTTGTGTTGATGAATATAAATCTTTTCTTCATTTTTCTTAATTTGTAAACCAAGAAAGAATTTTAATTCACCCATCATACTCATTTCAAATTTACTTTTCATCAGATTCTCAAAACTAGAATATAGCTTCTTAGAAGTTGCACCAAAAATATTATCATCTACATATATCTGTACTGGGATGAAATCATTTTTAATACATTTTCTAAACAAATTCTTATCTACTCGACCTCTACTAAAGCTATTTTAAATTAAAAAGGAAGTTAGACGATCATACCAACCATGAGGTGCTTGTTTCAATCCATACAAAGCTTTATGAAGTCTATAAACATAATCTTGTTTATCAAAATCTTCAAAAACAGGAGGTTGCTTTACATAAATCTTTTCATCTATAAAACCATTCAAAAAGACACTTTTTACATCCATTTGAAACAGTTTTATATTATGACAGACCGTATATGCAAGCAAAATCCTAGTAGCTTTTAATCTAGCTACAGGAACATAGGTTTCATTATAGTTTGTTCCTTTTTGTTGATTATAGCCTTGAGTTACTAATCTAGCTTTGTTATGACTTACTCTACCTGATTCATCTAGTTTATTTTTAAAAACCCATCTGGTTCCTATGATTGACTCATTGGAGGGTCTAAGAACTAAAGACCAAACTTTGTTCCTTGTAAATTGATTCAGCTCCTCTTGCATGGCTAAAATCCAAGCTTTATCTTGAAGAGCTTCATCAATTTTCTTAGGCTCTAATTCAGAAATAAAAGCTACATTTGCCTCTCTTTTAAATTTAGACCTAAATCTCACACCTTCTGAAGTTTCACCTATAATCAGGTTTTCTGGGTGAGAGGATTTATACTTCTAGTCTTTTCTAAGACTGAAGTTTTCAATAATATCTTTTACCTTATCAAGTGGAACATCTGATGGTGATATGTCTATATTATCAACTAAGGGAGCAGATAGAGTTTCATCATTATAATCATTTCTTCTATCTGGTTATAAATCATCATCAAACTTGACAGGTATAGATTCTTCAACAGGTTTAGAAACAAGATTATAAACTCTATAAGCTTTAGAAGACATCGAATATCCTAGAAAAATTCCTGAATTGATCTTAGAATCAAATTTATCCAATATTTCTTTTGT
>JAOTAZ010000009.1:5162740-5174204 GCA_025629785.1 Erythroxylum oxycarpum | reverse complement strand
AGGTATCAAAAATCAAAATCATTCTTTTCTTATGAATTTTCTCAAAGCATAATTACTTTTATTTCACAATATATATATGAAACCACTCATTTAATTTCACTAATTATTTCCAAATTTCACTTAAAAATCGGGGTCTAACACGTTACCTGTCCGATCAAGTTAAGGTCTTATATAGTTGAGCTGCTCCATACTATTGTGATCCACTATAAAGCAATCAGATGTAACATGACCTTCTTGATTGCATAATTCAAATCTGTTTCATATTGCCTTAAGTGACTTGGAAGAAGTGGCTTAGAGATTTTTTTTAATTATTTGGCTATGTATGCTACTTAAGCAGGTAATTGTCATTGAATTCACAGCAAGTAATTCCTTATAATCTCTAAAAGTTAGTTGCCACTTATTCCTTTTAACATCTATAGACAACTTTTTTTTTTTGCCATCTCTTTCAACAAATCATGTAAAACATTAACTATCTTCCCCATTAATGAACCTCTAACTACTGCATCAATGGTACATCAAGTGCGTGGATATATTCCGATGTAAAACTTTTGCAAAAGTAACTCTTTAGGTAAGTAATAGTGTAGTACCCCACTCCCATAACGCATATTTTCGAACATACCGACAATATTTGAGAATATACTTTACGAGGGTAGCATACTTGAGCAAACTCATTATAAATTTGTCACGCATCACACGCATATTTAGAAAAATCAATAAACCTTTTTCGACCCATTTTATTCATAAACATTTTCAATCACAAGTGTTACCACCATTATATATACCATCAGAATTTCAGTAGTCACTTAGGCCCATTACAAATACAAAACAATTTTAGTCATAATGTCATTACATTACAAAATCATTCACATACACATTGTACAATACTTATGAATACACATTTTAATACTAAACAATGAAATACATATGTAGGCATATACTGATCCTGACCTCTATCTCTTACTTGAATGCAGTGGCTAGACTCCAATTTATCTCACTGGAGATCTTCTTTAAGCATAAAAAATGTCGCAATTTTGGGGGGAGTTTTGCGAACTCAGTGAGCGGACCTTCCTTAATGGCTCACTCATATCACATAACACAACAATTCATACTTCAAATTCACATACACTTTGTGTCATCATATAATACACATCATTTCACTAATAATCTTATAGGATCACATAACACTTTGACCACTTATTCCATATTTCACATTTAGAGTCGTCAAACAATTCATTTCAATCATTTAAAACATGTCAATTATATATGCAATACTCGTGAGACTCATTTCTAATTGTTATTGTTGTGATCGAGCTCCTATAACTATCCCATATCCATTGTAGATACCAGGCTCATTAATAACTATTCCTTATCTGTTGGGGATACAAGGCTCATTATACATAGTGAGCCTTTGGTTCTTAATCACTTTATAAGCTTTAAGCTCTTTTTTAGTGGCTATTCCGGTCATAATAGCCTTTATATGTTCATGTGTTCATGTAATGAAATGCATCACATTCACGTATATTCAATCAATCGCTTGCGTTCAATGTCACATTCACATTTTTCATTAGATCGATGTTCGACATTCAACAATAATGTTTAAAATCACTTATTTCATTCGCATTCACATTCACATTCAATGAAGTACTTCCTATATTTTCACATTTATCAAACTCCTCGGAATATTAATGCCTGACATGGTCTTAATCACAATCATATCAATAGTAATTCAATATAGAAATTTAGAATATAACAAATAATGAAAGTGAGACTAACTAGGTCAACTCACTGTATGCTCCAGATTAGCATTTGTTTCCAAGATTAAAAAACGTCTAGTTGCTAATGTTCTATCCTGTGTATCAACATCATGCAATACACACATTGCACACACATTACTAATTGCGCAATCTTATGAATACTCTCTTTTTTTTGGGTAAATCATCTTATGAATATTCAATCACATACATATGTATAGGTGTTGTGTATAATGTATACTCAATGACAATCCCAGGTGTATTACCTAAATTCACATCTTATGATCATTCACACTTCATAACTCATATATATCTAAATTAAACTTAGGTTTACACTTCAATTATACAAGATTATTGTAAGTTCATTACTCAATCATGCATTAAGGTTTATAGCTCAAATACACTTGATTATTATAATATCATCAATCAATCATTCACCAATGTTATTATAATATTATATGATCACACAATATCCAAACTCTTATTCATTCTTACTTGATACAAATTACTTATCTCCTTACAATCATATTAGCGTTTCTAAGAACACTTTTATTCTTCTAACACTCATAAATTTCCAGATTTTATACACTTGATATCAATAATCTTTTCACTATGTTATATCCTCAATTACAACCTATACATATCCAGCACTTTATCAACTTATTACACCTTAAAATAGGTTCATTTCAAGTCCCATTAAAGTCTAAATACATCATAGGAAACTACCTTACCATTTGTTGTTTTAAACATCACATAAAAGAAGAATAACTCATGTTGATGGCCTTTCCAGATTTTTCTCAAGACAAATTTTCGTGTCAATTTTCCATGGCCATTTTGACATAGAAAATGAGGTATTTAGGAAATAAATTTTATATAAAAATGTTTCCATATTTTTTAATTTTGTAATGACATCAAGTTCACACAATTTGGTTCAGTATTATGCAAATTATATATAAAATACTTCAGATTATTCTTACTCCATGACTGCACACTGTACTCAACTTCAAGCCAAATTTTGAAACCTATAAAGACAGAATTCAAATTTGATTCATTCATGAAAAATATATCCATTTGTCTTTAGTTTAATCTAAACTTAAAATCATGCTATTTGGATATCTACAGATCAAGATATGGCTAAAATACAGATGCATGTCTAGTGGAAACATTACAGCTAACATATTCCAACCATTCTCTTTCAATTTTTTTTTCAGATTTTCAACTCCTCTATTATGATCATTTACCACTAACTATCATCATATATGCTTCATTAATAAAGCCATGAAGATCAATATGTTACTTACTTGTCATGACACCTTCCACTTAAATGATTTATGCTAAATAACACTTAATTGCTTAGTACATTTGTCTCCCAATTTCAATGACACTTGTCAATAAATCTTAATGTCTCTTATCAATAATTTCTACTGACATTTGACACTTATTTATACTGCCATTTATCAATTATTTTCCCACATGGAATTTTTTTAGTTTGAAAATGCCCATAATTTCAAAAAATTCTCAAATTTCACCAAAATTTCTAATCAATAATTTAATTCACCATATCAATTTTTAAGGAAAAATATTCACTATCCATATCATAATCACATTAAATCAATCATTTATACCTAGAAAATATCAAATGAGTGCATAAGCAAATCATTGTAATGTGTGCAATAATCAAATTTACGTGTATATATACTATATTATGCATGAGCATAAAGTGCATTTCTTAATTTTCTCATTGATATCTCTCATGTACAGTATTATAGGATTCTAACCCTTAGCAAGGGAAAATGAGATGTTGCAATTCTCCCCAACTTAATAAATTTTATCCTCAAAATTCTTATCTAAATCATCAAAAGGCAAGGGAAATGTTTCCTCATATACTCCTCGATTTTCCATGTAACTTCTTCATTTAAACAATTCGTCTCACAGGACAATAGCTGACGGAATCACCCAATTTTTCAATCGCTTATTCAGATATCACACTATCTTAACTGTTTCCTCAATATGTTTTAAATTACTCACAATTTCAATTCCAGTATCAATAACACATATATTGGATCATAACGATATTTCCTAAACATATCCATGTAACACTGTGTGAATCTGAAACATCTTTTATTGGTAATACTAACTCATAAGTCAAGGGCCCTATTCTCACATTAATTTCATATGGACCAATTTATGTCAGGCTTAGCTCCCCCTTTTCCTAACCTGAGCACACCTTGTCATGGCAATACTCTCAGAAATATTTCATTCTTACGTCTATCTCACTATATTTCATATCTTTGGTGTTGATCCTCCTAACTCATTTTTCTTTCTTGAATCACTTAATTTCTATTACAGATTCATTTCACTTATCAACATCATCTCAAATCAATTATGGTCTTCAACCATTTTTAGGTTCTCTTCATTTCAATATAAGGGCGAACAACTCTTTCTTTCATATAACACCTCATACCATGTCCTACTAAATCAAATTCAAATCAGAACTGTACGTTAATCTCATGTTCTTAGGAACTGCAAAATATAAGCTCTAAGCATATCTCCAATAGTTAAGACTGACAGAAATCAAATATTCAATCATACCTTCAGCCACTTGCTTCTTCATCCTTGGTTGCTATTTTTTTTATCGTATTCCTACTAAGATGTATAACATAGGTTACTATTTGTACTTCCTTTAATAATCTCTTTGCTCAATCACCTATGTCGGATACTCATGCTAATCTTTTCATGTGAAACTGATTTCAAATTTCAATGTAACTAATAATAATTCATTTTGCTCCATATTTAACTCAACATTCTATGCCCTTTATTGCACTAGATTTGGTAACCTCAATATTTAAATTTGTGCTATTCCGTTATTGAATTTTCTGTTTAACGCATCAGATACACACTAGCTTTACCAGGATAGTACTCATTTGTACAATCAAAATCTTTTAGTAATTCTATCCATTGTCTCGATCTTATATTCAATCCTTTCAAACTCAATAATTACCTCTAACTTAAATGATTTGTATATTTATATATATCCTAAATGTTTCACTGTACATATAATGTCTCTAAGCTTTCAAAGCAATTACTATTGCAGCAAGATCTAAATCATGTATCAAATAATCAAATCATGAGATTGTAATTGTCTCAATGCATATGAAATCACTTTATTATGTTGCATTGGATTAAATCATAATCTCTAGTGTGAAATATCATTATATACTAAAAAATCTCTAAATCTAAATAATATAATTAACATCGGTGTTAAAATCAATCAGTGTTTTAATTCCTTAAATTCTTTTTACATTCGTTAGTCCATCTGAAAGAAACATTTTTCCTCAAAAGTTTTGTCAAAGGGCTAAGACCAATAAAAACCCTTCGATAATCTCTAGTAGTATCCAATTTCTACCTAATTCTAGAAAACTGCAGATCTAACATATATATTCCTCGAATTTTCACTTCTTCATTATCTCTATTTTCTTTGGCCTCCCACTATGTCATGCTCAGATATTATATGACTTAACATATTATTTGATCAAGCTAAGATTCACTCTTATTGAACTTGGCATCTAATTGTTGCTCCCTCACAATTTATAAGATTTACCTTAAGTGTTCAAAATATGCTTCTCAACTTTCCGAATACATTCAATATATCATCTATGATCATAGTCATTAATTGATTCAAGCAAAATTGGGACACTTTACTCTTTAATACCGTAATACTGTCGGGGGAATTTGTTGACTCAAACAAATATTGTCAAAACTCTATGTGCCCATAATTAGTTCTCGTAATTCCTTAAGTAACTAATTCCTCAAATGAGGTAATATTATCTCATGTTATTTTCAGTCTCCCAATTGACTTCTTTTATTAAATGATTTTCTCCATTCATTTGATTTCCTTTGATTTCTCTTCGACTTTTTCTAATGCTAGACCATTATTACTAGCTTCTCCACACATTTCATTCTATTTGTAAGCCTCAATTTTTCGAACACATTTGCAAGTCTAACTTGTACCTTCGGAATATAAGAATATACGACGAATATAAAATACCTTGTGGACCTAAGTTCCTTCAGTAATAACAATAATATCATCCCAATTTCATGAACCTAATAATTACCTTTCATCAATAAGCTACATGTACTCTCTGTAGCATATTCAACTTCTTATGCTTGAGTCTCCTATAGAAATGGGACTCCAATATTCAGTTCTAATATGTTCAATAATCATTCATTTCTAAAAATGGAACATTTGACTTACATGATATACTTCGATGAAAGTCTATATCAAAAGAAGATTTTTCTCCTCAATCATTTATACTATTTATCATTCAACTATATTCATCATCGTTTTTTAGTCATTTTTAATACCTCAAGAAGATCAATTCCAACTGTTCATGATCTCTCAATAAGATCAATTTCTATCATATCTTACACGATTAGTATATTCCTTATAACAGAACTCAGTGGAACAGTACACATATTCATTTACTTTTATACTTTGGTATGTTCCATCAAGATCATTACATCTTATCTAGGGATGTATTTTTGACAAGTTACCAATTAATATCATTCGCTAATGATACCTGGATTCCAATTGATTCTAGACAATATTTCTATTTTTGTGCCTGCCACGATCGTGGTGGACCTTTCATGATCATAATATAAGCAAATAATCTCAGCCACGGTCATGGGGACTATGCCACGATCGTGCCCTGCTTCTTTTTCCTTCCTTTTACTCAAATTTGTCACATAAAGTAACATCATTTACACTCTCAATTTATCCCCAATTGATTATTATAAACACTTTCATGCGCTACTATGAGTCATCTCATAAGTTTAACTATAGGGGCTAAGATTGATGAGCATTTAATAAGTCACATATTACTTCCTATATCATCTCCAAACATATAAGTGATAATAACATCACTTGTCAAAGTAATCACATTATTAGATATGCACTCACAATAACAAATCAACTTAACCTTGCTAATCTCGTTCTCATTTATCTCCTCTTCCAATCATCATTTATTTCATCTTCCATATGTATATTCGCAATCAATTCAAAATTACAGATGCATAATCATTATGAAATTCTAATCTAAATTCCACTAATATATTCTTATGGTGGATCATAACTCTTGTCACATTAATTAAACAACTATTTCAGTTCCAAGTTCATCTTTTCAAGGTCATAATAAATTTTTGTTTTCATTCCATTATGCTTGTATACTTTAATCTCATCATTTCTACTTATATCCCTATTTTCCTCAAACAATCCATGACAATGCATTCACATCTATATCACATATCACCACAGTACAATACTGAAGACATATTCAATAATACATCCACTAATACAAATGCATTGAATCTTTATCTGTCATATCTAACCATATACTATTTCGCATTTCTAAATATCCACAAACTTTTTGTTTTCTAACATTATGATAGATCATCATTCTTCTCACTATTTCTATCAACTTAAACTCTTAACAAATGTTCATGCATGTGACTCATGTAAATGAGATTCAGACTGGGGATCAATTGCTACTGCCTACTATGACATGTCTAAAATGCATGTAACTTGACATATATTTTGACAATGCCCATGTAAGACATTAAGCCTGGGCTCTGATACCAAATTGTAGCACCCCACTCTCACAAGGCATATTCTCTAACACATTGATGGTATTCGAGAGCATACTTTATGAGGGTGGCATGCTAGAACAGATTCATTGCAAATTTGTCTTACGCATATTTAAGAAAATCAATAAACCTTTATTGGCCCATTTTATTCACAAACATTTTCAATCACAAATGTTACAACCATTATACATATCATCAGAATTTCAGTAGTCACTTGGGCCCATTATGGATACAAAACACTTTTACTCATAATGTCATTACATTAAAAAATCATTCACATACACATTGTACAATACTTGTGAATACACATTTTAATACTAAATAATGAAATACATATGTAGATGCAAAATGATCCCGGCCTCTATCTCTTACTCGAATGCAGTGGCTAGACCCCAATTTGTCTAACTGTAGATCTTCTTTAAGCTTGAAAATTGTTTCAATTTTGGGGTAAGTTTTGTGAACTCAGTGAGCGGACCATGCTCGATGACTCACTCATATCACATATCAAAACAGTTCATACTTCAAATTCACATACACTTTATGTCATCATATAATTCACATCATTTTACCAATAATCATATAACATCACATAACACTTTGATCACTTATTCAACATTTCACATTCAGAGTAGTCAAACAATTCATTTCGATCATTTAAAACGTACATATCAATTATATATGCAATGCCCATAAAGACTCATTTCCAATTGTTATTATTGTGATCGAGTGCCTGTAACTGTCCCATATCCATTGTGGATACTGGGCTTATTAATAACTGTCCCTTATCCGTTGGGAAAATAGGGCTCATTATACATAGTGAGCCTTTGGTTCTTAATCACTTTCTAAGCTTTAAGCTCTTTTTTGGTGGCTACTTTGGTCACAATGGCCTTTATCTGTTCACGTATTCATATAATGAAATGCATCACATTGACATATATTCAATCAATTGCTTGTGTTCAATTTCACATTCACATTCACACATTTCATCGGATCAATGCCCGACATTCAACAATAATGTTGAGAATCACTTATTTCATTCACATTCAGTGAAGCACTTCCTATATTTTCACATTTATCAAACTCCCCAGACTATTAATGTCCGGCATAGTCTCAATCATAATCATATGAATATTAATTCAATACAGAAATTTAGAACAGAGCAAACAATGAAAGTGAGACCAATTAAGTTGACTCACAGTACGCTCCAGATTAGCATTTGCTTCCAAGATTCGAAAACGTCTTGATGCTAACTTTCTATCCTGTGCATCAACATCATGCAATACACACATTGCACACACATTACTAATTTCACAATCTTATGAATACTCAATCACATACATATGTATATGTATTGTATATAATGCATGCTCAATGACAATCCCGAGTATATTACCTAAATTTAAATCTTATGATCATTCACACTTCATAACTCATATATGTCTAAATTAAACTTAGGTTTACACTTCAATTATACAAGATTGTTCTAAGTTCATCACTCAATCATGCACTAACGTTCATAACTCAAATACACTTGATTATTATAAAATCTTCAATCAATCATTCACTAATGTTATTCTAACATTATATGATCACACAATATCCAAACTCTCGTTCATTCTTACTTAATACACGTTACTCATCTCCTTACAATCATATTAGCATTTCTTAGAACACTTTTATTCTTATAACACTCATAAATTTCCAATTTTTATACACTTGATGTCAACAATCCTTTCACTATGTTATATCCTTAATTACAACCTATACATATCCAACACTTTATCAACTTATTCAACCTCAAACTAGGTTCATTTTAAGTCCCATTCGAGTCTGAATGCATCATATGAAAGTACCTTACCACTTGTACCATATTATAACCATATTAAAACAATCATTTATATCTGAAAAATTTCAAATGAATGTATGAACAAATCATTATAATGTGTGCAATAATCAAATTCACGTGTATGTATGTTATATTATGCAAGAGCATGAAGTGCATTTCTTAATTTTTCTCACTGATATCTCTCATGTATATTATTCTAGAGTTCTAACCCTTAGCACTGGAAAACAGGATGTTACAAATGGTGTGGGCATCTCCTTTGCAACTCTTTAAATCTTTCCTACACTTTATATAGTGATTCCCCTTCCCTTTATTGGAAATTTGCTATCGCCTTTAAGATCCTTGTAGTATTTGTTAAGGGAAAGTACTTAGTTAAAAAGACTTATACCAATTGCTACTGTTTTGTCACGTTTTCCAGGTTGAGAGAATTTAATGACATGATAGCTTGATCTTTAAGCATAAGTGGGAATAGCCTCATCTTAACTAAATCCTTTGATAATCCATTATACCTTAATGTGCCATACATCTCCAAGAAATTGACCAAGTGAGCATTAAGATCCTCATTGGCCTATCCATAAAATTGGACATTAATTTGTATGATGTTCAATAGAGCTAGTTTAAACTCAAAAGTACTAGCTTGCACTAGTGGTTTTGCAATCCTTTGTTAATTTGCATTGACATGACCTCTTAAACTCCATAAGGGTTCTTTGTTATCCTCCATGGTTTCTTTCTTCTACCATTGATGTCTCTATAGCTTCCTAGTGTGTTACTTCTCGAATCTCCCTCTCTCTTGGTGATGTCAGTAACTTGTGTATCTAAAAGCTTTCTTGAACTCCTAGCTACCCCTGTGTTCACGAACCTATAATAACATAAGAAAAGTATTAAAAAAAACTCAAATGAAAGTAACTCAAACTGCACTGGATGCTAACTAATCAACTCCCATAAATGACTCCAAAAAACTTGTCACAATTTATTTTTAAAAACTTTCTTTACCACAAGTACACAGATCGTATCTTATAGTATCATAAGTGTCATTCGCATGACGATTTTGTTAGTCACATAAAATTTTTTTGATACCTTTTTCAAGGTAAACAATATGATGAGTAACTAAGAACTAAACTAAAAATAAAAGAATTGATGATTGAATGATGAAAGAAGTAGTGAAAATGTTGATTAATTAATGATGAAAACTTAGGAATTACTTCTATCCTTGTTTGTTTTCACTTCACCTTATTGATTTACTCATATTGGGCCCTAGATATCCAATAATTATGAGTATCCTCTCTCTCAATCTAACCAAGTAATCTAAATTAAATAGATAGAAATTGAATTGTGACCTCTCAATCTATAAAAGCTCTTCCTAACTATCCTAATGGATTTGAAGCAATCCTATGGTTAACAAATAAACAATTAAGATCTCTTTTTTATTGACTGTTAATTTGATGTTTATATGTCTATTATGGTACTGGATATTGTTGCACAATAGAACATAAATAATTCAATCTAATCTCTCAATTCAAATTGAATATAAAACAATAAAAATCAAAAAGTATATTCTATTAAATTAAGAATGTAAAAGTTTAAAAAATAATTCTAAAGTAATCTATAAAGAAAGTTTAGCAATCCATATCCTACATAGATCCAAATTGATTCATCATTAACATTCAATAATAAGGAAGGAAAAGAAAAGAAAAGAGGTTTGAATTTTGAATGTCTTCTCTTTTTCACCTTGAATTGGAAAATTCTGCAACTTGTGATCTTCTAGAATTTCCTCTTTTTAATCTCTTTTCCAGAGTTTCTAGTCACCTCTTTGATGCTTTTCTTTTTCCTTTGTTATACTTTTGAGCCTCTTAAGGTTCATTTTAGAGTTTTCACACTTGTTTTTGTTCTAAAAATAACATCAAAACATAAATCATATAAAAATTTATGACCTAGAATTCTAGCAATTTCATGATCATGCATATTGTACGGTTGTTCATGGCTTCCTTACCTCTTTGTCACGTCGTGCATGGCTTCACCAAAGCTCCTGCTATCTTCCTACACAATCATCTATTATGCACGATCATGCCAGATCTTATTCTCTATCTCCTTCATATTTTCATCTTTTCTTCAAGTTTCCTGTCTCCATTCATCATTAAACACGTTAAACATGTAACATCCCGCCCCCTACTTCGGGTTAGAACCCTAAAATTTGGTGCATGTGAACTATGAGGCTTGGTTTAAATGA